>BQNB010025425.1:0-59652 GCA_026074375.1 Tanacetum coccineum
TTTTTTTAGCTTAAAATTATTTTAATGTATTTTTCTTTAAAAAGCATTGTACTCTTTTATTATTAATGAAAGTTTGAATTTTCAGTTTCATTAAAAGTGTTCTTTAAGTTTAAGTTCTTATTATTCAGTTTTACAAATTTGATTTGCAAGTTTGTTTAAAAAATTCTTAAAGTCTGTTTTTTAAGCTATAAGCTCACACTTATAAGCTGTTTAAATAGCTTATAAGTGTTAGCTCACTCACAAAAAAATTCACTCAGAAAGAATCAAAGAAAAAGGGAGTTGCTGAATTTGGCTTATTTTGGATGTTAAAGCAATAATGGATGGCTTTAAGCTTGGGTTTAGTTCTTATTGGATAAGCTTAGGATTAGTTTAGGTATAGCTTATTGGTTCTTCTAGCTTGGAGGTAGGTTATTCCAGTTTTTTTTATATATACTTTCAAACTGCTTATTGGCCAAACTGCTTATCTTTGCTTATTTGTGCTCAATCACAGCTTATTCTGTCTTTTTGAATACTTTTTATGTTTATGATTTAGCTTTTAGGCCCTTTAATTGTTTTTCATATAAATCTGCTCATTTTAGCCCTAAGACTGCTTATTATGCATTTGCTTATTCTAGTGCTAATTTGCCTGATTTTATAGCTTATTTGTCTTTTATTAGCCTTAGTATTAATCTGTTTTTAGGTTTTAAGACATTTCAAAATCTGTTCTAAAGCTTAAAAATGGTTTTCATGTTTTTAAAGGGGTGTTTGGGTCAAGGATCCAAAATGGGTCAAAAGTGGTGTTAAACCACTTTGGGTCATTAGGCCAGTCTTAACAGTCAATTTTAAGATAATTAAGTCAGTTTTAAAAGTTTTTAAAAGTTAAAAATTAGTTTTGAGGTGTTTTCTAATAGTAGTTCAAATCTGTGTTTTCTTAAGTTTCATATAATGGCTTATTTGATTTGATCTTAGTTAAGTGCCATTTTGTGTTAATGATATGTTAATTTTGAGTCTATTATGCAGTAGAATAGTTTTGTGTTAAGAGTGCATTTTGTATTTTGAGATTAGTCAAAGTCTGTCTATCATTTTAAAATGTCCTTTTTCACTTTCAATTTTAAGTTAGTTAAAGATGTTTTTGAAATCTGAATTTTCAAATATAAGCTCATTAGTTGTCATATTTTATCTGTTTAAGCTTGCTTTCCATTTTAAAGTTCTTTTACTAGCTTATTTTTAAGGCTGAAATAAGCCTTTTGTCTTTTAAGAAAAAAAACTAAGAAACTCAACTTGCACTGAGTGTAGTCAGCCCTTTTGTCCTAGCTTTTTCATGGCTTATCTTCATTTCAAACCTCTTTTTCTTTGCTAATTATTGTAGCTAGGGTGATAAGCTTTAAGGGAATATAAGTTGTTAGTCTATAAGGATCTGATTAGTTGCTTAAAAATTAGCCCCAAAGTGCCTTGTAGGCTGTTTTTGCCCTAATGCTTATTTGTCTTTTTCAGCACTTCTCAGCTTAATTCACTTTGCTTGTTTTATTCACTCTTGCTTATTAGGTGTAAGTGGACTTATGTTTCAGCTTGCTTGTTTTTCTTTTAGCTTTTTAAGTCCATATAGCTAAAACAGTTTTAGTCTTTGTTCATATAGTAACATTTTAAGCATTATGTCATATTTTAATATGCTTATTCTAGCTTATTTTTGAGCTTCTGAAAAAGTTGTCTTTATTACAGTTGGTTATTCATATGTGTTCAATAAGTTTTTGCAAAAACTTAAAAAAATGTTTCTCAAAAAGGGAAGGCATGGGGGTCGAACCCATGACCTCTCCCTTTACACCTAGCCGTCCCAAGCAACACACACACTAACCATTGGCACTAGTAGGGCCATCTGGTTAGTGTTTGCCCAATTTAATTTATAAGCCCTTTTTAACCAATAAGCCAAACAACCGCTTTTTGCTTATTTTCTGCTTAATTCAATAAGCTCTTGGGCCAGTTTTATTTTTCATAGAACCAGCATAATTTAAACTACTTTTTATGATTTTTTTAGATTTTTCCAAAATTGTTTAGTATTTTTAATGAATTTTTCTTTTTAAAACTGTTTTTAACTCATAAAAAATTAAATAAAAATCAAAAAAATATAATTCTTTTTTTAAAAATTTTCTTTTATCATTTAGGACTTAGGAAAAATAATTTTGCTTTTGTAGGGTTAAAATTTTAGAATTTTGTTTTTTAAAGAACGGGTTTCGTTCCCGTTCTCATTTTCTTCGTTTTTTTTAACTTTAAACGGTCTCGTTTTAGGATTTTCTTTAATTTTTCTTATAATTTAGTCATTTAGGATTAGGAAAACTTAAAAAATCAATTTAGATTTTAAGTCGCGTTAGTTTTTAATTTCCGTTAACGTTTTTTTTTCGTTTAAGTCTTTAATTGCTTTACTTATTAACTTGCATTTACATGTTTTTACGTTTTGTTTAGTAGGAATAGAAAACCAAATCCTAATCTTTGATCATTCAAGCGTAAATTCTCAAACCAAAGCTCGATTTTCAAATTCACGCCTCGTCGGGACACGACTCGGGAAGGTTTTTGTGGAGTTTACTTTGGATAAAAGTAAATCTATTTTAAAAGCCTTACAGAATATTTATCATTGACATTTTTGATTCTTATTATATATTTATATATAATATATATTTAATATATATAAAGGGTTGAATTTAAACGTGTCAATTTTTAGCGCCGCTGCCGGGGAGGCCGTGAGACGATTATCGAGTTGAAGTTTGTTGTGCCTTGAAGACCCTTCCTTGTGAAGTTATTTTCTTATTATAAAAATATAAAAATACAAAAATATTTTTCATTTCCTTTTTATTATAAAAACAAGAAAAACAAAAAATATAAAAACATTGTCCATAAAAACAAATAAAAGTCATCAACAATATAATGCTTTCAACTAAAGCATTATCATAATAAGTTCCCGAATCAAAGATTAAAACTTGCCTTTGTGTCATTTGCGAGGTACGGCTCACCTTTAATTGATTAACAAACTACAAGAGGGGTATAAGGAGGGTTGTTCCGAGGAACTTCGAGGAACTCCTCCGCTCATTTGTGCGTTTTTCTTTTAAAGAGCTACCGTGAAGCAAGTTGATTATCGGTTTAAGTTATTCAATCTCGTTTTGTCTGTTAATAAAATATGATGTTTAAAAAACTCGAAAATCCAAAAATAATCTCCTTTAACCTCTTTGCCATTTAATTCTTCTTCTTATCCCTCTATTTTTAATTCTTATGGCGTCATTCGACTATCGTTTAAATCCCCTTTACACGATTAAAGAATGCTCGTCTTGTAGAGCTTTGTACACTACAGACTATTGTTGTTCTAAAGGGGGTCTCGTAGACAAGATCATTCGTGATCCTAATAAAATACCTGACTCGTCTCAACGAACCCCTCAGAATTGTGCAAGGTGTGAAAACTCGATTGATGGTCCGTATTGTCGAGGATGTGCTCTTTTACGAAAGAAATTTAAGGAAGATTTGTTTACATATTGTGTTGAAAGTAAAATTTTCCAAGACCTTCAAGATACTTTCGAGTCATCCAATGACAATACCAACGTTGTTAATGCTCCTCAAGAGCCATTCGTTGTCAAACAGGACCTCGGTGAAAATTCCTCGCAAAGTCCTCCACATATTGACCATCATTGTTGTTACGAGTGTGGGGATTCGTTAGACGATATCTTTTGTCAACGATGCACTTGTAAGTTTTAACACCCCCAAATTTCACGCAGCGGAATATACAACTTTGGGTGTTAATTCATAGTACAATTGCACAAGGATATAGAAAACGACTCAAAAAGAGGCGTTTAAAAACATTGTTCCATTTAATGAAGTTTCAGAGTAATTAAACATACGTCCCACAGGATCGTTACCAAATTCATAACATAAGTTTTCCAAAACATGGATGATTAGTTTGATAAAATGGAACAAAATACAAGTTCTTTAAAACTTTAGCGCAGACTCCTCGTACACAGCATCCATCACCCTTGGTTACCTGAGATAAAACATGCTTAAAAAGTCAACAAAAATGTTGAGTGAATCCATAGAGTTTGTAAGAGATAAAAAGGAACACAAGTTTAGTTCATCGAGTGACTTGTTGTACGGACAAGCCATTAATCACGTTTCTATTGCAATGAGCTCATGACACCGAGCCTTAACGTTAACACATATCTTGTATGTAAATCAGTTGCCCCATAACTAGGTATTATTGCCTTATACCTAAATTCTAAATACAAATTGTCCGTTGACTGGGTGCTCGAAAGGATTCGATTCATACCCCCGGACAGGGCTGTCAAACCCAATAGATCTATTTAGGAAGAAGATAGGCGAATTGCAGAAGATCAAGCGGCTAAAGATCGATATTGGAAGATTCCCATTTGCTATGATGATGACGAGGACTATACCATTGCAATCACACCCGTTTTATCAACCGAGGAGCCCGTTGACTCTCTCATAATGGAGGATGAGCATCTTGACGCTATTCCGGCAACGGAATCGGACGAAGTAATAAAGTCTAGTGTCGAGAACCTTGTCCCGATCCCAAGTGAGTCCGAGGGTATTCCCGACAAGATGTGTGATGTGCCTCTTTGTAACAATCCTACCCCTCTTGAAGCTTTCAAAGAACACTCTGAGATTGTCGTCGATTTCAACGATGATTCTACTTCGAGTGATGACGATTCTCCCTACGGTGAGGATATCGATTATGTCGATGCATCACCTCCCGATGCTGAGATCGTCAGCTTAGAGGAGGTGGAGATTGTTGTCCCGAAAGTTGGAGAGATTGAGGACGATATTCTTCGTGAAAAATTATCGAAAATCAATCTTCTCATTGCTAAGATCGAAGCAATTAATTCTAATCCACCTCTATCTTCCGGTTTTGTAACCAAGTCTCCCTCCACATTTCATCCCCCCCCCCCCCCCCCCCCCCCAGTGGTATAAAAAAGATTACTAATCGATCGAGCGGTGATAGAAAGTAATTGTGTTTGAGGGTGTTGTCTTTTGTGTTTTAATTCCTGAAATTACACGGGATTTTACAATTCTTGACAAAACCGGGAAAACAGGTGATTATTTCACGGGATATTACAAGTCAAAGAAATAAACCGTATAATTTTGATTAATCAATTTGAGTTTTAAAGTTTGTGTTGCAAATTCGTTTGATTAAGTGTAATTGCAAATTCGTGTCCTTAAGTAAAACTGCAAATTCGTGTCCTTATGAAAACTGCGAATTTGGGTCCTTAACTAAAACTGCAAATTCATGTCCTTATGAAAACTGCGAATTCGGGTCCTTAATCAAACTACAAATTCGGATCCTGAAGCAAGTTGCTAATTCGGGTACTAAAGTGAATTGCGAATTCGGAATCAACTAGAAATCGTAAATTCGTGTGCTTCTGAAAGCTGCCAATTCGGGTATTAAAGCAAGTTGCGAATTCGTGTAATACAGAAATTGCAAATTCGGATACAACTACAAACTGCCAATTCGGGTATTGAAGCAAGTTGTGAATTCGTGTAAAACAGGAAATTGCAAATTCGGATACTCAAAAATTGCCAATTCGGAGAGAGCTATAAACTGCAAATTCGGAGACACAAGAAATTGCAAATTCGGAGAGAGCTATAAATTGCAAATTTGTGCAATACACAAACGAAACTCAAAATCTTTAAAACACAAAAAGACACCTTTTTGATTGTTTTTTCCCAAAATTTCTTGTATAACTAGTATTCTAAAACCTATAGGTACCTTAAAAATGACAACTTTTTGGTTTTTAAGCTGAAAATTTCAAAATCAAGATTTGTACTTTATAAGGTTTTTGAAAAACAAAAGATGAACAAAAATTAGATTTTCTTTCATCCAAAGCAAATACACCTATATCCAAAGATACTAGATCAAGTTTACCTAGGTAAATGACCTTTTAGTGTACAACTAAGCTTTGAAAACAAAAGAAAAAAAGAAAAGGCGTACGGAAAAACGAACCAAACAAAAAACAAACACAAGAACTAAGCAAATCACTCCATGGCTCTTGATACCAGTTGTAGAATACAACTAATCTTTGATATATGAACCAAGAACTAGAGAGAGAAAGTGGGAGGAAGGATGCAATTTTCTAGTAAGAGAAAGTAGAGAACATAAGATGCATTAAGAGAAAAATGAGAATACAACCAACCAACCACCCTCTCCAAGGCATGAAGAGGGTATTTATACATCAAGGGTCTCCAAGGCATGAAGAGGGTATTTATACATCAAGGGTGGCCGACCATGGGCCTAGTAAGGCTTTCTATGAGCCTTTGGGCCATATTAGCTTATAAACTAAACATTGACTAACTACGGGCTTTGACTAGTTAATATTAGAAGTGATCGATACTTTTCTTGTTTCTAACATTTATTATTTCTCGTGAACTTTTGGTACTTAATTAAGCTTGAATTAGTTATAGGTTGGTATGTGCTTAATTAAACATACCATTTTCCATTAAAAACAAACTTAAACGACCAAAAACGCACATAAAATGCCATATGTATGCTTGTTTTTGTGTTTGTACTGTGCAGATAGCAGATATCTAAGAAAAGGACAAAAACGAAGCCAAAATGACAAAACCGAGCACGAGAACAGAAAGAGCGTGAAGAGAAGTCAAAATCAAAGCCAAATTAAAAAGTCAAAGTCAACAAAAGTCAACCCCGAAAAGTCAAAGTCAAAGCCGAGACCGATATCGAAGAAATACTTGATGGGCCCACCCGTACCCATCTAATGGGCCGAGGCAGCCCATTAAGCATTCATATGAAGACTTAAAAGCTTAAATGGGCCCAAAACCCTTTTATACCATTCACGGCCCAAACAATAAGTAAAAGCCCAACTACACTTAACTGTTGTTAGCCATAAAAACACTTAACAGTTAACTTTTTTAGTCCTTAGGGACTGTGAGTGTAAACTCACTTATAAACCTCAAGGGTTATTATTGCCATTTCCCAAAATCTTTTTCACCCAAAGGACGAACCGTGCAATATAACAACACAAGTTGAGGGGCCATTGTTGCCAATTTCTCAAAACACTTACCCTGTACCCTGTAACTAAAAAAAACACTGTTTATCTTCCTTAATTCCTGCCAATCTCCCTACCCCACTGTTCATTGTCGTTTTCACCTCACACCTGCAACAGCACAACAAAAATAACTTAACCCCACACCATAAAATGACATTCCATGTTGGCAATCCTAGATATTTTCATTCGTTGATGGGACTAGTACAAAAAATTGAGGGTTTAGATCAAAAGGCTTGGTGAGCACTCATATTGGATGGCTATGATGAGACTTGGAGCTCTCTCACACAACAAACACAATAAGTACAAGTTTGAAGACCTTGACAGCCTATAAAAGAAAAGAAGACAGAGAAGAAAAAATAAGAGATGTAACTAGGAGTAGTGTAGTTGTAGTTTTAATTTTATTTTTAAATGTCTTAATTTATGTTTTCTTGTCTTTAAATTTCTGTCTTTACATTTCAAAGTATTGTAACCTTATAAAATATTAATGAAAATTTCAGTTTTATGTTTAAGCAAACTCTGTTTTCATGCATTTAAGCTCACCCTCATTTACAAGTCATTCCTATAAGGTTTTCTAAGCTTTTAGAACCTGTTTTATTTATTTGAGCTTTTTAAATAACTTTTAAGAGTTACTGTGCCATTGGGAATCAAGAATTCTGGTTTTGAGCTTTTGGAAGATAAGCTGGAAAAGGAGGAGCTTATGGGTTATTTAGACTGCTTATTTATAAGCTGGGTAGGTTAGAGCTTTTAGGAATTTCGTTCATTCCTTGTTTTGAGCAAGGGATTAAGGTACACTTCACATTTTTCATTTTTTTTGCATTTACTGTTTAATAGCTTACCCTGCTTATTTGTGCTTATTCTTGTAGCAATTGTGCTTATTCTGTCTTTATCATGCTTATTTGATATTAACTTATACTTGTTTTAGTTTATTTCAGCCTAAAAATGTGTTTTCTATTTTTAAAGGAGTGTTTGGGTCTATAGTTCAAAATGGGTCAAACAAGGTCAGAAATTGTATTTGTCTTTTGGGTAAGCTTTGATCAGCTTAAACTTGTTCTTTAAATGTGTTGCTATAAGTTTTGATAGTCTAAATCTCAAATTTTTGGTTTAATATAATCATAGTTTGAATATATGTTTTTTAAATTTAATAAGTTAGTTTATCTGATTAGATTTCCATACGTAGCTATGAAGTGTGTTTTTCACACTTGTTTTAGGTCCTTAATGCCATAGGATAAGTGAGATTTAAGTGGCCATTGATATTTTGCATTTTAGTGTAATTCTGTCATAAGTTTTTCTAGTATTTAAATAGTCATAGTTCAGCAGCTTATTCAAATAAGCTCTTATAAGGTTTTAATTCTGATTTTTGTTCTATAATCTCTTTGTAGTGAGTAGTTAATCTGTTTGTACTTATCATGTGTTTTTATCCTATTTTCTTAGCTTATTTTTAGACTGCATTATTGCCATTTGTCCTTTAAGAAAAAAAATCAAAAATCAGTATGCACTGAGTAAAACAACAGGTTTCATAAGCCCTTTTTAAGGCTTATAAGTATTTCAAACTCTCTTTTAATTGCTGATTTTAAAAGCTTATAGGATAAGCTTTAAGGGCATATAAGCCCTTAAGCCATAAGGATCCTTTAGCCAGCTTAAAATTAAGCTAGAAAAGTATCCTTAGGGCTAATTGGCTAAGTATCTTGGCCTTTTTTTCTTATTAGCTTATTAGTGCTTTTCTGTTCAAATTTCTTGCTTAATATTGTTCTTATTTGTTTATTAGGTGTAGTCATTTATCTGTGTTTGCTTATCTTTCATTTTCATTTGCTTATTTGCTCTTTAAAGCCAAACTGTTTAGCCATTATGCCTTAGTGTTAAAAAAACTCATTCTGTCAGCTTATTTGCTTATTATACTTTAGGTTTTTGCTTATTTTATATTTAGGAGTGCTTATTAGGTGTAGGATAGTCTGTAGTTTGCATATTTTCCCTTTCTCTTTTAGCTTATTAAGTTTAAAGAGCCAACAATTTAGTTTTAAGTTTTAAGTCATAAAGAAAAATCACAACTATCATCTTTATGCTCATTTTCTGAGCTTATTATAGCTTTTCAAAAATAATCTCAAGTTTTAAAGTTGTTAGTTTTCAGCTTATTTATAACTTTGTTTTTAAAGTTTTTCAAAAAAAAGGGAATAAGGAAGTCAGGGGTGAGCAAGGCTCGAACCCCAGACCTCTACCCACTCAAACTTTATAGCGCCTCACACACGCACACACAAACCATCTACCCTAGGGTCTTTTTCAGTTTTAGTTTGCATTATTATTTATTTATATGCACTTTCTAGTTTTAGCATATTTAGCTTATTTAGCTTATTTGCTTTTTAACTGCTTATTTGATCAGCACTTTTTCAATTTCTTATTTTTCCTGTAATCTTCATAAGCTAAAGTATTTTTCTGTATTTTTCCAGATTTTTATCATTTAGTTTACTATTTTTAATAATTTAATTTCATTAAAACATTAATTAATTCATAAAAAATAAAAAATAAAGTCAAAAAAATATAATTCTTTTTTTCAAAATTTTCTTTTATCATGTAGGACCTAGGAAAAATAAATTTGCATTCGTAAGGTTAAAATTTCAAATTTTAGTTTTTTAAAGAACGGGTTTCGATCCCGTTCTCGTTTTTTGTGATTTTAAGCTCAAATCACCTTCATTTTTAGTCTAGTTTTCTTTATTCCTACATTTTAGTCACTTAGGGTTAATTAAAAGTTAAAAAATCATTTTAGGTTTAAATTTTGAGAATTTAGTTTTTTTTAAGTCGCGTTTTTACGTTCCCGTTATAGGTTTTAACTTAAATTGCTTTCGTTTTAGGGTTTCTTTTACTTGTTTTTGCATTTTTAATTGTAGAAATAGAATCCAATCCAATCTTTGATTATTCAAGCATAAATTCCAAACCAAAGCTTGATTTTCAAATTCACGCCTTGTCGGGACACGACTCGGGAAGGTTTTTGTGAAGTTTACTTTGGATAAAAGTAAATCTCTTTTAAAAGCCTTACGGAATATTTATCATTGAAATTTTTTATTCTTATTAAATATTTATATATTATATATTTAATATATATAAAAGGTTGAATTTAAACGAGTCATAGGCTCACTTGAAGACTCTAGAGACCAAAGCTCTTGAATCTATACATTTTGGGAGACGAATACAAGAAAAGAAAAGATTTCTAGCCAAAGATCAAGAAGTCCGCTGCACTTGCTACATTGTGCGTCGCTCTTTCCTGTGAAGCCAAAACTCCTCCGCACTTATAATATTGTGCGCCGCACATTCTCCTAAAGTTTGAAGAATTAAAGTCTAATAAATGCTCCTGCATTAACTCCTCAAAACCGCCGCACTTCTTTGCAAGTGCGCCGCACTTCCAGTAAAAGTCATTAAATGTAATCGCATTAACTCCCAAAGTTCGCCACACTTTTTCCTAAGTGCGCCGCACTTTGCACCCAATCTTGCCTATAAATAGAGGACTAATTTGCATCCTCAAATCATCCCATTTTCTCCGTTATCTCTTTATCAATCATCTCTCACACACACATATTTCCCTCCTTTCACCAAAAACACCAAGAAACACCTTCTAAGTTGAAGAGAAAGATCTAACGATCAAGAACGAAGACAATTTCCTAATTAGTTATTAAAAAAATGGAAGTTTGTGTAAAATCTACTTTTGTTATGAACTCCTTAGCCATGAGAAGCTAATTCTCTCATGACTACTCGGTGAAGTTACGATAATAAATAAGTGTTTGGTATGATTTTGATCGTTTTAATCTTAAGCTTATGTTGCAAACCTGTTATATCTTATCTTATCTATTTTTGCCTATCAACTTAGATTATATAATCCTATCGGTATAGGTCGAAAGACCCGTTATGATCTATGTGGTTTTAAAGATTTGTCTATGGTCTTTAACGTCTGTACTGAGAAATCCACTTTCGTAAATTGATAAACAAAATAAGCTTTGATATAATAATAACTGGATTATTTGAGTGACACATTTGGTCTAGTTAACTAAATATAAGTCTTAAGTTAATCAAGTTAATTCGTAAAAATGTTTTCTGACGAGAAATCATTTTTATAAATTAAAGTCCCATCTTCAAGGTCAAATCATTTCCAACACTTATAAATTATTCTTAACTATCCGAGTAGTCATATTTATTATCATTGATAAAACTAAAGTTATTTTCAAAATTGTTAAAGTCTATTTTCTTTTTGATTATTCGAACACTACTCTAATCCCTGTGGACGACCTGGTCTTACCTAAAAAGATTATACTGCATACATGGGTTATACTTTTACCCGTGTGTTTCCATATAATTGTCCGGTATTTTCAGTCTTATAAATTTAAAGCTTTTGAAACACATCAAATGTACTCTTAGGGGCCTTGTAATAGTCTTCATACTACCTTACATGTGCGTTGCCTTAACGGAATATTACATAGACGGCAGATTCGTGTAATTTGTTCATGACCTAGGAAATACTTACACAGATCATCATAAGTGTGACAAAGCAATAGGATCCGGAGAACCAAACTAAGGAGTAATGCATGATTAAGTAAGTACATTCTTTTACTATATAAGTTTCCACCTATTTAGTTTAGATTTATATTTGGTTTAATTAGCTTCAAAACCAGAATTCTACTTGCTTTCTAAAAATATAAAAACAAAAAAAATCTTCTTTCAACCTCTTAGATCTTAGTTAGGTTTAGTTTGACCCTTCAGATGTTATTCCCTAGAGAACGATAACAACCCTCGATTCCTTGCTATACTACACTACAACGATTAGGTGCTCTACCTAGGGAGTTGTAAAACCTGTTGCGTTTACAACGACCGCATCAAGTTTTTGGCGCCGCTGCGTGGGGAATAGTATATGTTTAGACTCTATCGATCTTAGGTCTTCTTGCTAGATCCTTTCTAGTGGGATTTTAATTTTTGTCAGTAAGCTTTCTTATAGTCTATCTTTTTCTTTGTGTGATTATCTTGTAATTCCCACTAAATTGTTCCATTCTTCAAATATAGAGAATGTGAATCCATTTGTACTCGCCCCACCAAACGGACTCCGTGCTAGGATTATCCAAGAGCTCAATGAGCTTTAGGAAATTTCAGCCATGATTGATTCTCGCCTTGAGAACATTGGCCGCGCACATATCCCAATCCCACCACCTGTCCTTTTCGAGCAACTGCTCGATGATTTTATGAACCCACCTGATGAGCTAGTAATGGATGACTTAGAATCGGATACCGAGTCTTATGAAACGCCCCTTGTCTCACCCTTTCTTGATTATGATGACGAGTCAGATGATCGAGAAGTGATTAATGAGTTGAATGCGTATGGGAACGCAAGAAATTTTTACCGTAATAGAATAATTAACAGTTTTGATGGAAACGACTTAATATTCCCGTGCATGACAGGTTTTAGGAAGTTTGTTGCCTACTTTGACCCCTTCTTGCCAATGAACATTATTACGCATAAGGCTTATAACACTATAATGGTAGAAGGACTTAAAAACACGAGAAGGAACTTGGTAGCCATTGTTAGGGATGTTTATGTGTTCGTTGGAAGTTTTACCTATGTTACAGACTTTGTAGTATTAGAAGACATAGGGGAATTTATTGTGAGCGACATGGCAGATGTTCTGATGGGAAGACCCTTTAGAGTTGTGAGAAATGTGAGTACGATTATGTTAAAGGGTTAATTTGATTCACTAGGATCTTTGATGCATACATTTATCGGATGCCCCGCACAATACCTAGGCTTAAGAACTTTGATTGGAGCAAGGTCCCGCCTATATTAGAACTTAGCCAATGAGATTTAATGGGCGAACTTAAGTATTCCCATGAGAAAAATAAGTTCATGTACAAGAATTGTTTAAATTTAGGTCCTGAATACCAAGTCGATGAAAGAATGAAAGAATGGCTCATCCGTGGACATGTGAGCGTCGATGGAGTCACATAAGGAGTGTGACTCTGAGTCTAGCTACAAGACTCGTTAAATAAAGAAAAGCGCCTTTTGGGAGGCAACCCAATCTTTTATTTTCCCGCATCTTAGGAGTGTCTTGTGTGTCTTGTGTCATGTTTGTAAGAGGTCATATGTTTGTGCTAATAATTTTCGTGGTTTATGCAGTATTTTTACAGGAAATAACTAATAGAATTGCGTACATAAATTTTTTCCAAGAAAACGAATGTAAATTTTTCAGTGTCTAGAGACGGCGGTAGGATTTTTCCTGACGCCGTCACGTCTCCAGAATTGTGAAAATTTAAAATTTTATTATTTTTGAATATTTAATTTTGTATAACTTCTAAAATTTGTAAGTTTCCTAAAACCTGCAGAAAACCACGATTTCATTTAGCACAATCATCCTATCTTTACCGCTTTCGTAGTGTCAAAACCCTAATCACATCATTGTATATTATTATCTCGCCGATTTTACGCTAGGTATAGTTGTTTCTTGTCGTTGTTTTACAGGTTATATTTGATGAGAAGAAGCCCAAGAGTTCTTAGGAGTTTCATATGGACGATTCTTGGGTGACGATTTAACCAACTTATCATTTGTTTCTTCTCTATTATTGAGCAAAACAAGGGGAGTACTAGTTTCTTTTCCATTTTCTTTCCCTTTATTCGTTTTACTAGTACTTTTAAGAACATTGGGGACAATGTTCAAAATAAATGCAGGTGGGGAAATAAGTCTTAGAAACTATTCTTTCAATTACATTTGCTTTGTCCTTAAAATGATGTGTAATATACCAAAACATAGCGTAGAAGGTAATTTTGACCCAAATTAATTTTTTTTATGGCATATATCGATGAAAACTGAGTATTATTAGCATCTCATGGATAAGAAATATATGACTAGCACAAAAACCTTACCACTGTAAAAATTCCACCTTAAATTGTGAGGTTAGCCCCTAGATCTTTAGGAATTCAGGTATCCATCTTTGATACCTAATATAGTTTCACCTTTAGCTTGCTCGAGTTAAGGAATGAGAAATTATATGTGTCGCGTTCATGGATTTGTTCGTGCATATGTGATTTTGTCGCTTTTTCTGGAACATTGATATCGGTAAAAACTATATGAGTGTACCGGTAGTGTATTAAATTCAAAAAGTTGTTTATGTGATTCATCCTGAGACCGCTAGTGAGATCGCACTTGTGTGATTAGGATTTGCTAAATGATAAGAGGCACTAGGATAAACCTTGTTTTAAACCTGCATTTGTTATTATGGTCTCCCCGATCATATAACTATCCCCACACCCTTGCTTCGCACTTATTTTTTAGTGCAAGATACCTCTAGTACACCCCTCCGAGCCTATCCTTTTCGCGGTTCTCGTAATTTTCTGGTGGATTCCAGATTATTAATGAAGAGCATTGTTTACACCCTTAACCAATTGTTACACTTAAATTGCCTTAGCCTTCCTTGTATGTACTGTAACACCCCCATTTTGATAAATATAGCAGCGGAAGCTAATCTGGGGTATTACTTCATGAATCACAGACACAATCATAGAAAACGACTCAAAAGAGACGTTTTAAAAGATACGTTATCATTCATTTAAAATCAGAGTTTTACAAAGGCAGGTCCCAAAATCAAGAAACATAAAATGTGAATGATAACAAGTTTTAGCCATCTTCAAGTCCATGCCACTCCATGCCATAAGTTGCTCAATTACCTGGGATAAACATGCATAAAAAGGGTCAACACAAAGGTTGAGTGAAATTCATAGGTTTGAAATGTAATAGTTGAATACAAGTTATCATAAAGGAAATATTTGCATTGCAGGGACAATTATCATAGATAACATTATTATTGCATCAAAGCTCATGACACCAATACGTTAACAAGGAAAATCACCGTAGTGACATTGGTTGGAGAACAGATGTCCCCGTGGAAAGGTAACTTGCCAAGGTTACCCATTAGGTCAAATATAGTACGTTTGGCTACCCTATGATTGGGTATACAAAAGGGAGCCGTCACCCCCAATAGATCTATTCACAATACTTGCGTTTACTCGTAGGCAATTAATGGTTCATGATATGGAAATAATGGCACTGGAAGCTACTTAGGCAATAATATATCTGGATAGCATACATATATGGATAGTATACATTTAGAAAACACTTGTATTCATGGTTTAAGCATGTATCCCCCTCACGAGTTTATAAATTATAAGAGATTTAAAAGTAAGGCTATGAACTCACCTTATCAGGGAAATGTGATTGATAGCAAAAGTATATCAAATGAAATGCGTCTATATGGTAACACGATGTTATCTACTTGAACGTGGAAATTCAGTATATCAATTGATAGAAAGCAGCTTTGTCACGTAACCTGGGATAATATGTCGAGTCTTAGTTTGATTATCAAATCTTCATAATGTTTTATCATGTTTGATTGGTTAATTTATGGATATAGTGTATCACTGTTCGGGCAATCATAATCTAGAGGCCACGCAATATTGTTTGAAGAGTCAGGGACTTTAAATCGTAAACCCATCAAACTCGTCAGAATAAATACCCAAATGGAACCCCTTACATGAATTTCCCTAGTATCGTGATACGATATGGTTTTAATGTTTCTTCAAAAGTTAGTTGATGATAAATTACGTTTAATATAAAACGTATTTAATTTAAAATGCGTCGATTGTTAATTAATAACAGAGAATGTGTCAGGTTTCAATAAAAACAAGTTTAATAACTTTTATTTATATTTTTATAATTTATATCAAAATTATATTATTTTATATTTTTAAGAATATTAAATTTACAATATAAACCCTTAATTTATAAATATTTACAAAACTAGTCCTTTTAGTATTTATCAAATAATCTCTTGACTTTATAACTTAGCAAAACTTACCCTTGATGTTATAACTTTATTAAAATGACATTTTAAGCCTATGTACTTGATAATTTCAAAAAACTACAATATATACCCCTATGCATGGAAATTATTACAAAATTAGTCCTAATTTGCATACAAACTATTTTTAACATTCTAAAAGATATTTGCAGGTTATAGCTTATTAATATAAGCTAAAATAAGATGTTTTAACGTAACAAAAGATTATAATAACAATTCGTTAAGCTAGAAATCAAAACGGGTCATTTTAGGGTTTAATAACAAAAACGATAGGTTTTTAATTCAAATCTTATCAAGACTTAATAAAGTGATTATAATATTGTTAGATAAGCTTATTAGAAAAGCTTATAACATCAATTTGTGATTATAGCTTGTAGATTAAATAAAAATGTGATATTAGGGTTTCATGAATTCGGTTTGGATCAAAAGTGAATAACGAGTAGATTTTAAGTTAAAGTCTTTTAACAAGAGTATGAACATGATCATAGGAATAGTATAAGAGTTATGAAATAGTACACGAGCTTATAGAACCTGGTTTCGAGCTTAAGGATTTAAAAATGGGTCGTATGGGTCTTTTTTCACTCGTACGCCTAGAATAACTTCCTCGGGGCTTTAAGACTTGGCTTCTTTATGCTCTTGGGACTCTTAGAACTCTTTTTGATCAGCTTAGAACTCCATTGTTGAGATAGATTAAGAATTAAAGGTGTAACTTGAAAGAGTGCATGTATGCGTGGTATTTATAGGGTGAAAAGGCCTTGGTGCCCAAGTTTGTATTAGATAGGTGGCAAGAGATGATGGGAGACTTGAAGAGCAAGGAGGGGTTACTTGGTGAGTCATGGTGGTAAGGTGACAATGAGGTGGTGGCAAGGTGCGGTTGGTAATAAGGGTGACGAGTACAATGGGGTGGTGACGAGGCTTATTCTAAGCTTGGAGTACAAGTTTATGATGTAAGGGTAACATGGTGATGATGGAGGTGGTGATGGAGCTGCTTGCAATGTGTGGTGTGAGTTAAATAGTTTAGGATTTGTTTAAAATGGGTCAAAAGGGTTACGGGTTTAAATCTTTGAAACGAGTATGGGGTTTATGGTTTAAGTTGATTAGTTTAGGGTTTATGTTATGCCTAGTTTTAAAATGGGTCAAAAATGAAATGAAAAGAGGCATTTCGTGCTTTTCGGGTTCGAGTAACGTTTGATCACGGTTCTTCTAACCTATTACGACCGCGGTCTTTCAACGATCACCGTGGTGTGTTTAGGTTTGATCGTTGATAACCATACCATTCTGCGAGATCATAAACACAATCGTTCCATTTTTATCATTTTGAAACGAAGAAGAAAGGTTATCAGGAGGGAAAGGTGTTATTAATTAAAATTAAAATTTGACAAGTTGAGCCCCTAGACTTTAAGACATATTTCATATAAAGGAATAAAAGCATTTTCTTAATATGTATCGGTTTAGAGTTCATACTTGTGTTTGTAATCGTTCGAGTCAAGTTTAAGTTTGTCGTTGTTCCATTGGAGGTAATCACTTGATCCATATAATAGTTAGTGTTTAATGTCGAAAACAAAAGTCAATGGGACCATAACGATTACTAATAGTGATAAACGGTATTACTTGACGAAACATGAAGCTAAGTCTATATTACAAATCTCATAAATAATGATTACAGAATTTGTTTATAGTTGTTCACAATTGATACAAAATTATCACCGCTAATGATAACGAATGAAATTGTTATGTTTTATAATAAGGACTTGATCTGCTTATGTTAAGGTAGTAACATGGATTTTACTATATATGAATTGAAATGTGTAAACTAATATGGTCTAAGATTTTAAATTGGTTTAGTCAAATTATAGAAGTATTTAAGTTTTGACATTCACGTCATGCGTATGGTTTAATTTTCAAATGGCCATGAAAATTATATTTTACGTACAATGGCAGCCATTAAATAGATTGCTAGATAATAATGGGTCCCTTAATTTAATTTGTAAATTATAAAGCCTACAAAAAAAACAGTACTTAATATAGTAAGTATATATTATATTGATGAAAATACTAGAAAATTACGGATTGTTATAGTCCCCTAACCTTACAGAAATCTCGTCCTAAGATTTAGTTGAGTGATGGAGTGTTGTTGGAAAATAGATGTGGATATTTAGCACGAATTTGATCTTCACGTTCCCATGTAAATTTAGAGTTCCATCTTACTTTGACTATAGGGATGCAACTTCGTCTTAGTTGCTTGACTTCTCGATCCATAATCTCTACTGGTTCTTCCACAACATTGAGTTTGTCATCGAGCCAAATCTCTTTCTTTGGAATGACGAGGGATTTGTCACATAAGTATTTCTTAGAAATGTGGAAAGTACTGTTGTCTATTTTTGAGCACTGACTTTTGTAATGCCCTTTTTCCTCACAGGCATGACAATGTATAGACACTGATTGCAGGTTGCTTCCCGTGGCTGGTCCTTTGCTTCTGCAGTTCCTGGTCAGATGACCCACCTTGTTGCAAGTCCGACACTTGCCAGTGCAAACTCCTGTGTGATGCAGGGTGAATTTTGTACACAAAGAAAGATTTCCATGGTACTTTTTAGTATACCTTTTGTTCTCAGTTGGGGTGGTAGCATAAGTTCTGATAGTTTCTTGATGGCAGCCTGAGTCATAGCTGGTGCTGCAGATGTTGACATGATATAAGATAGACAGTCTCGACATATACAATCGGTATTATGAAACAACGAGGTATAATGGAATTACCATTGTATTAGATCATAAACAACTTGTCTATGTAATTTACAAAATTTGACAAGCATCATTATTTATACCTTACATCCAGTGGTTGAATTCTAGAAAACTAAAAACTACACAGATCTAATATGGTATTCTCCCTTGAGTTCTTGGATCTTGTTCATAAGATTCTTGATGACGAACCTAGACATATTCCATGATTATTTCCAGAGATAAACGTTAGATTCTTTGGGGACTGGTTCACTTCCCAGTAGTTTCATACCGCGACCACTTAGATAACTTATCAAGGGATAGTCTAGTGGTGATGTAGTTGACCTAACTGGTGACGAAGGTCCTACTGATAAAGATGGAGATACTGGAATGGGTGATTCAACAGGAGTCTCAGTGTCTTTAAGTAGTGAAATCTCCTCAGGAGGAAAGAAATCTCAGGAATCAAACATCGTTGGAGGTACAATAGCTGGTAGAGCAATAATAACTTGGGGTGGTTGAATGACATCATATGCTTGTACGACCTTCATATATGGATTATCATGAAAAGGTGGGATAGATAGTGAGGATAAAAGATCTTTAGTTAAATTATCTAAAGAGTCAGGAGAGATGTTTCCCGGTGTGACTGGGGAATAGCCTGGTGGAGTCGGGTTATAGTTAGGAGCATTTGTAGAAGAAAAAGCATCCTTCACATCATAATCAGAAGGGATAGAAGGGTGGGTGTAAGAAGACATGACTGTAACAACCGAATAATGAATAACATAAGTTATTTATATAATCGTATAGTAGTTATGTATTCGTACATACTATTCGGAAAAAGTAGTGGCATCTTCACAATTCAGGGAATGTAGTGGCACGAAGGACATTGATGGCAAAAGAAAAGTAGTTATAGTTAAGGTTTTACCCTTGTTCTCTATAACCGTGAGCTTTGATACCACTCTGTAACACCCCTATTTTGATAAATATAGTAGCGGAAGCTAATCTGGGGTATTACTTCATGAATCACAGACACGATCATAGAAAACAACTCAAAAGAGACGTTTTTAAAAGATACGTTATCTTTCATTTAAAATCAGAGTTTTACAAAGGCAGGTCCCAAAATCTAGATACATAAAATGTGAATGATAACAAGTTTTAGCCATCTTCAAGTCCATGCCACTCCATGTCATAAGTTGCTCAATTACCTGGGATAAACATGCATAAAAAGGGTCAACACAAAGGTTGAGTGAAATTCATAGGTTTGAAATGTAATAGTTGAATACAAGTTATCATAAAGGAAATATTTGCATTGCAGGGACAATTATCATGGAGAACAGTTGAATGCAAGTCATCATAATGGTAATAATTGCAACGAATACAATTATCATGGAAAAATGGTAACATTATTATTGCATCTAAGCTCATGACACCAATACGTTAACAGGGAAAATCACCGTAGTGACATTGGTTGGAGAACAGATGTCCCCGTGGAAAGGTAACTTGCCAAAGTTACCCATTATATCAAATATAGTGTGTTTGGCTACCCTATGAATAGGTATAAAAATGAGAGCCGTCACCCACAATAGATCTATTCACAATACTTGCATTTACTCGTAGGCAATTAATGGTTCATGATATGGAAATAATGGCACTGAAAGCTACTTAGGCAATAATTTATCTGGATAGCATACATATCTGGATAGCATACATTTAGAAAACACTTGTATTTATGGTTTAAGCATGTATCCCCCTTACGGGTTTATAAATTATAAGAGATTTAAAAGTGAGGCTATGAACTCACCTTATCAGGGAAATCTGATTGATGGCAAAAGTATATCAAATGAAATGCGTCTGTATGGTAACACGATGTTATCTACTTGAACGTGGAAATTCAGTATATCAATTGAAAGAAAGCAGCTTCGTCACGTAACCTGGGATAATATGTCGAGTCTTAGTTTGATTATCAAATCTTCATAATGTTTTATCATGTTTGATTGATTAATTTATGGATATAGTGTATCACTGTTCGGGCAATCATAATCCAGAGGCCACGCAGTATTGTTTGAGGAGTCAGGGCACTTTAAATCGTAAACCCAGCAAACTCGTCAGAACAAATACCCAAATGGAACCCCTCACATGAATTTCCCTAGTATCGTGATACGATATGATTTTAATGTTTCTTCAAAAGTTAGTTGATGATAAATTACGTTTAATATAAAACGTATTTAATTTAAAATGCGTCGATCGTTAATTAATAACGATTAATGTGTCGGGTTTCAATAAAAACAAGTTTAATAACTTTTATTTATATTTTTATAATTTATATAAAAATATATTATTTTATATTTTTAAGAATATTAAATTTACAATATAAACCCTTGATTTATAAATATTTACAAAACTAGTCCTTTTAGTATTTATCAAATAATCCCTTGATTTTATAACTTGGCAAAACTTACCCTTGAAGTTATAACTTTATTAAAATGACATTTTCAGCCCTTGTACTTGATAATTTCAAAAAGTTACAATATATACCCCTATGCATGGAAATTATTACAAAATTAGTCCTAATTTGCATGCAAGCTATTTTTAACATTCTAAAAGATATTTGCAGGTTATAGCTTATTAATATAAGCTAAAATAAGATGTTTTAACGTAACGAAAGTTTATAATAACGTTTCATAAACTAGAAATCAAAACGGGTCGTTTTAGGGATTTAAAACGAAAACGCGTAGGTTTTTAATTCAAATCTTATCAAGACTTAATAAAGTGATTAGAATATTGTTAGTTAAGCTTATTAGGATAGATCATAACAACATTTTACAAGTTTAGCTTATAAATTACCCAAAATCATGAAATTAGAGTTTATGAGTTATAGTTTTGGATCAAAAAGGAAAACGAATGGATTTTGAGCTTTATAACTTTAACAAGTGTATATTTATGATCATATGAACATTATAAGAATTATAGAATAGTAGGAGAGCTTGAAGAACCTGGGTTCGAGTTTAATGATTTGAAAATGGGTCGAAATGGATGTTTAAGCTTCGTATGCCTAGAAATAGGATCTCGGGGCTTCAAGACTTCAACTCTTAGCTTCACTTCTGCTCTTGGGACTTCTTAGGACTTCCTTGATCAGACCTTGGATGCCATTGATGAGATAGAAAGAAATGGTGAAGGTGTGTTGAAAGAGTGCATGTATGCATAGTATTTATAGGGTAAAAAGGCCTTGGTGCCCAAGTTTGTATTAGATAGGTGGCAAGAGATGATGAGAGACTTGGAGAGAAAGGAGGGGTTACTTGGTGAGTCATGGTGGCAAGGTGGCAATGAGGTGGTGGCAAGGTGCAGTTAGTAATAAGGGTGACGAGTACAATGGGGTGGTGACGAGGCTTATTCTAAGCTTGGAGTCCAAGTTTATGATGTAAGGGTGACATGGTAATTATAGAGGTGGTGATAGAGCTGCTTGCAATGTGTGGTGTGAGTTAAATAGTTTAGGATTAGTTTAAAATGGGTCAAAAGGGTTACGGGTTTAAATCTTTGGAACGAGTATGGGGTTTATGGTTTAAGTAGATTAGTTTAGGGTTTATGTTATGCTTAGTTTTAAAATGGGTCAAAAATGAAATGAAAAGAGGTGTTTCGTGTTTTTCGGGTTCGAGTAACATTTGATCACGGTTCTTCTAACCTGTACCATTACGATCGCGATCTTTCAACGATCACCGTGGTGTGTTTATTTTTGATCATTGATAACCGTACCATTCTGCGAGATCATAAACACAATCGTTCCATTTTTATCATTTTGAAATGAAGAAGAAAGGTTATCAGGAGGGAAACGTGTTATTAATTAAAATTAAAATTTGACAAGTTTGGCTCCTAGTCTTTAAGACATATTTCATATAAAGGAATAAAAGCATTTTCTTAATATGTATCGGTTTAGAGTTCGTACTTGTGTTTGTAATCGTTCGAGTCAAGTTTAAGTTTGTCGTTGTTCCATTGGAGGTAATCTCTCGATCCATATAATAGTTAGTGTTTAATGTCGAAAACAAAAGTCAATGGGACCATAACGATTACTAATAATGATAAACGGTATTACTTGACGAAAATGCCATACTAACATGAAGCTATGTCTATATTACAAATCTCATAAATAATGTTTATAGAATCTATTTATAGTTGTTCACAATTGATACAAAATTATCACCGCTAATGATAACGAATGAAATTGTTATGTTTTATAATAAGGACTTGATCTGCTTATGTTTAGGTAGTAACATAGATTTTACTATATATGAATTGAAATGTGTAAACTAATATGGTCTAAGATTTTAAATTAGTTTAGTCAGATTATAGAAGTATTTAAGTTTTGACATTCACATCATGCGTATGGTTTAATTTTCAAATGGCCATGCAAATTATATTTTACGTACAATGGCAGCCATTAAATAGATTGCTAGATAATAATGGGTCCCTTAATTTAATTTGTAAATTATAAAGCCTACAAAAAAAAAGTAGTACTTAATATAGTAAGTAGATATTACATTGATGAAAATACTAGAAAATTACGGGTTGTTTTAGAATAAGCAACAAGTAGAGCAAATAAGCTAAAAACAAATAACTACCTAAACCTAATAAGCATATAGGACAAAAAATAAGCTAACAAAATAAGCTAAAAAGACTTAAAACCAATTAAACAGCAGACTTAAAAAAATAGATTCTAAGGACATTTAACCAAATTTAAGCTAAGACATTGAACCAATAAGCACTAAAAAAACTAAGAAGTGAAAACAGCTTAAGACCTATACCTAATAAGCTCAAAAGACTAAAAATAAGTAACCAAATGAACTAAAAATTAATCAAATGCATAAAACCAGTTTGACACAAAAGGAATTTAAAAGACTTTCTCTACTTTTTAAGCTTAAGAATTAAGGACTATTAAGCATTAAGCAAAAGCTAAAAAGCAAAAACAGATTAAGACTAATAGGCTAATCACTCAAATAAGCTGAAATTAAACAGATTACCTAAAGAGAATAAGCTAGACAAGGACTAATAAAAATGGCAGACACAAACTTGTTTTTGGCTTTTTGAAAATTAATGACTACTTTGCAGCTTAAAAATAAGACTAAAAAAACTTTTGGCAATACTAAAACTCAAAACAGATCAACCTTACTCCTTAATGAGCTTATTTTAATAAAAATTAAACTAAGAAAAGCTCAAATAAAACCTCTATTGATCTGCATAAACTAGCTTTTAAGAACAAACTCTATTAATTGACTAGACTAACTGTTTTGAGCTAAAATCTACAAGAGACAATTTCAAGGATTGATGATTTCAAAATAGATGGACTATGTTGCTTTAAGAAACCACATTGATCCCAAATTCTACTTTTCAAATAGACTTTTTAAGACATAGTACAAATAAGCAGTTTGAGTAAACTTTGAAATTGGCAGACTTGGACTTTTGATTAAACTAACTTCAAAACTTTTCAAAACTGAATTTAAACTTATAAAAACTAGCATTAAAACTAAATGAGAGCTTATGAAAACTTATTAGCTTCTAAGAACAAGCTGAGCAGTATTAACTCAAGTTAATACTGATTGTGCCAAACACCCCTTTAAAAACTTTAAATCTAACTTTTAAGCTAAACAGATTCCAAAAAGGTTTAAAACATAGAAACAGATTAACACTAATGAGAAATGAAGACAAATAAGCAACAACCTCAGAACAATAAGTACTAAATGATGAGCTAAACTAAAAAAGCTATTTTGAATTAAAATAGACAGTTTACTTAAAAACTTAATTCAAACAATTCTAAACTATTAACTGATTTTAATAAGCTAAAGCAAGACTAGATTAACACAAATAAGAAAATATTAACAGAAATAAGCAAATAATAAGGAACTTGATAAGCAAAATAAGAAATTAAGCTGGAAAGTGAAATGAGAACATACCTTGATCCTAGCTCAAACAAGGATAAAAAATGCTCAAAGGAGCTTATCTACAAGCTCCAGCTTGTTAAAAACAAGCTGGTAAAGTCCAATAAGACCATCCCTTTCTGGCTTATCATCCATTAAGCTAAAATCCACAATCCTTAACTAATAGATTTGAAAGTAAACAAACAAGCTCAAATAAGCTTTTAGGAGCTTATTTGAGCTTAGAGAGGGCTTGAGAAAACATTTTAGCTTAATAAGAAACTTTGGAAAATTGCATAAGCTGAATTTAAAGAACATAAATGCCTTAAACTGAAAATTACTTTTTATTAATAAAAAGAGAAGTGCATTAACTGAATACAAGAGATAAGCAAAAATTAAGCTGAAAATTAAGCTATACTACTCCTAATTTATCCTACACTACTCCTACGCTAGATGATTATCTATGTGTGATTTGCCTTCTATTTATAAGGAGGGAATAAAGCTTCTAGGCCTTTGAGATGCTCCCCAATCCATCAATCCTAGCCCTTGATTCATAACAACCTTCCATCCGTCCCTTGGATCACGTACACGTCCAATCAACCAATCAGAGTTCTTGGGATTGCCAACGTGGCTAAGTGGTGTCAGAAGTGTTAGGGGGTTCTAGAAGGACTTTGAGCGTGTGAGAGTGGGTGAAGGTTTACCCTGAGTAACTCGTTGCTTTGTGTGTAAGTGGGAGGGAAAAAATGAGGAAGATAAACAGTAAAATTGACCCTTTGTTATAATTTTGTGTTTGACCGGGTATTGGGCTTGGTTTTGGGCTTTTAGGATTTATAGATTGGATAAATGGATTAAGGGTTTTAAGGTTTTAAGGATTTTATAGATACAATGTTAATGGGCTGACCCGACCCAATAAAATGGGTTTGGGCTGGACCATTAAGGATGTATACGCCTTCGGCTTTGACTTCTCACACTTTTTCCATTCCCGTGCTTGGTTTTGTCATTTTTGCTTTATTTTTGTCCATTTATTGAATATCCGTTACCTGCAAGACACAATTAAAAAAACACACATGCACAATGTATTTTTATGTATTTATCGTTCATTATTGGTCTTTTAAGCTTAATAATACGAAATAAATGATATGTGTTTAAGCACATATCAAAATCCCCCATACTACGCTATTTCCGTGTCCTCACGCAATGTCATAAATACGCACTTAAAAAACCAAAAATTTCAACCCCCTTAGACTAATTACCTCGAAAAGTAGCTAAGTGTTCATCTAAGAGGATTAAGAAAGCACTAGTTTTGAAAAGCCCCCCGTTTTACCCTTTTTATGCGTTTATAATTATCATTCATACATAACATAACTTTAAGGATCACGGAACAAGAAACACTAAAAGGGTAAATTCATCGTCCTCGATTTTTCACCCGCCCCAAACTAAGCTTAAAAACGAAATCATTGTTAAATACAAGTTAAGATGCTAACACTACTCATAAATGCTAATTGTATATGTATAGCTACTTTCCGCTCCCTTATTCCTAAGTCCTCTAAGGATTTTATTATTATTATTAGTGACAAATAAATTAAATCCTTATTCATATAAAGTAAACCCGGTTTAGACCACAATTAGTTTGAAATCCTTTCCTAAAGATACGATATGGTGAGAATAAGGTCCACATTAAGGTTCTAATTTCACATGATTTAGGGGTTATCCTTTTTATTTCATCCGAAACAACTCAACTACGAGTCCAGAGACGGAGGCTTTATTTAGATAACCTCGGAGTCGAAATTTGGCTTTATTCTTCTTTTTATTGCAACATTATTAAACCTCGGTCCTTTAGAAGGCTGCAACATCGGTTGTGAGCCGGCAAGATGCAACAAACTTTTATCAGACTCGGATTATTATTACTATGTGCCTTATTTAGAAGACTACCACATCGGTTGTGAGCCGGCAAGAGGTAGTAAACTTTTATCAGTCCATAGTTTTTATTATTATTATTATTACCTCCACCCTTTAAATGACTGTCACATCGATATGCGAGCCGACCATAGTCCAGGAGTCTATTTCCCCACAACACTGACAAAACCTCGATGTGTACCTTACTTTCACTAGAAGGAATCTCTACGAAGTGATCTAAACTAAGAATCACAAAAACCAAAGAAACTTTATTTATTTAACAATTATATAACGTTTATTAAGTTGATGGAAGCAAGAAGCCACAATTAACCTTTATGAGCCTTAAAGAAATCCAACTATTCTATGTTTAGCATCAAAACTTATACTCTACTCTATCATCTCTTGTTCTTCATAATTTAAAAGAAGGAATCTTTACGAAGGGATTTAAACTAAGAATTGCAAAAACCTAAAGTAACTTAATTTATTTTAACAAATATATAACGATAATAAGCTTGTTGGGAGCAAAAATGCCACAATTAACCTCTATGACCTCTAAAGAGTTCCACCAACTCCAGTTTCTATCCAACTGAACTAGATATAAAACTCTATCATTTTTTGTTCTACGCAAATTTAAAATATTTACTAAAAAGATCCGCGAATGCTTATGACCTAATAAAAACAAGCTTAAATTTATATAAGTTAAGGGGCAAGCTAGAGCGCAACATGCTCGATCGAGTCAAAATTTATGCTTAAAAAGACAAAACTATGTGTCCAAACACTTATTCTTTTTTTGAAAATTTTTAAATTTGGCCTAAAGTCACATATTTTTGGTGGCAAAACGGGATTACGTGAAGACAAGGCAAATGCAAGTAAGATCAAATCGAAAGATCCCCCCATACTAGAACTACACATTATCCTCAATGTGAGACTGTTACCCCCATACTACTTTCAAGGTATAATCCAAATATTAAGGGGTCTCTACGCAAATCTAAAGCCGTTTATTAATTATGCTAATAGATAAACGATAATCAATAAGATCTATGATATCGGATTCCCATATATAAGCATGTGAAGGATTAAAGATCGAGTGAACGATGGACAAAACCACGAGCACGAGAGTCTTCATAATCCGGGGCAATCCTGGACGTAAAACACAAACCACGAAACACGAGAAAGGAAGAGGCGAGCCTCCTCACGTCACACTTATTAATAAATATTATATTATTATACTACTACTAAGGATAAGCATGGGTTGCCACCCACGAAGCGCTTGTTTTTGTGGGAGTCTCTAGCTTAACTCTCCCCATATCATCGTGATATAAGGGACGAAACACGTGGAAGAGCAAACTTCCATCGGACATTCGTTCAAGATGTTTAGATAAACATTAAAGCACATGAAAGTTCCACTCCAATGAGATACCACCGGCTCTAGAGAATAGCAACTAAAAACGGAGATGCCGGGGTCAAAGATAGTATCTTCACTCCTGGAGGAGATAAGAAGAAAAGAATCCACTAGATAGGTGAAATAAGGAAGAAAAATTCAGATAACGTATGTGAGGGAAAGATAATGGCAATCCTCAAAGGGTAAGCTCACATATGTTGGAGAAAAAAAATTATTTGGAATCCCGGGGTCAAAAACTTTGTCCTTGGTCATAAAATCATCAATTGGAGCATCGTACAAAATCTTCTTCCATTCATTCTCTTTATATTCCAAATCAAATAAATTATCATTCTCTTCGAGAGGTGGTTCATCGGTGAACCCCTCGAGAATGGAAGCAATGCTTATCTTAGGAGTAGACGGATCACAGTGAAGAAGAAGCTCAATCTCATCAACATCACCACCTGGGTCAAAACATTCATCCTCATTAAGCTTGAAAAGAGGTGTGACTAGCAAATTTGGCTCATCAAGGTTAAAAACATAAGAGTCCTTACTCTCGATGTTCTCTAACACCTCATCAAAAAGAGGATTTACGTCACTAAAGATATACTCGTCATCAAATTCAAAAAGAGGGTTCATATAAATTTTAACATTATCTTCTGGAACATCCTTATCGGATAGTGACTCGTCATCACTAGAGGTAAAATCGTCATTTGAGTCAAAAAAAGTTACGGATTTTTCCTCATAAACGTTAATGGGAGAGTGTTAGGAATGATAAAAGTGATGATCTTATTGAGATAAATGTCTTGTAATAAATAGAGAAATAATATTGTGTAATAGGTTAGGTGATAGGCTCGTGACTTAAATAAAGTCACGAGACCCGAAAAATAGCTAAAAGCTAAGAAACAAGAGCTCCTTGCTCTTCCTTGTAATTGGGTATAAATACCCCACCACCACCTCATTTGTGAGATGTGTCTCCTAAGTGTCTTCTAATCCTATTCTTATCTTTTTTCTAATCATCCTCCTCCCTCTTTCTCTCTCTACTTTCCATTTTTCTCTCTCTAGAATAAACATACACACAACACCTAAACACACACTTTATTGCTTATTGATCCTAAATTCAAGACCTAACAAGTGGTATCAGAGCTGCATAGGAGATTTGTGATGTTTTTTGCTTATTCAGTTCAGCTTATTTTGGCTTATTTATGCTTATTTTGAGTTCTGATTCGGTCCAACAGCTTATTCGAGCTTATTCAGTCTATTCGATCAGATTGAGCTTATTATTCGATCCAGATTCTGATTCTTTCAAGCTTATCTAATCAGTCAGCAGCTTATTCAGAGTTTTTTGTGTATTCTAATTTATCAGCTTATTTTGTGAGCTTATTTTTCATAATGTGTGAATTGATAGAGTTTGGCTGCTTACGGTTTGATCGTAAGATTTGTCCAAATTCGATCAGATTCAGTTATAAGATGTGTTAAAGTTGTTGATTTCACAAATTCGAAACTGTATAAACATCAAACTCGGAAGTAATAGCATATCTTTCATTCTCGGAAGTCAAACTCAATATTGACTGTTGGTCAACGGTCAAACTCAGAAGCTTTAGACAAATTCAGAAATATGTTAAATGGTCAAACTAGATACCGAAAATGTTTTTATCGAGAACGAAATGCAGAAGAGAACAGATCAAAGATGATATCCATAATGAGTCAAACCGAGTCAACTCAGTGAGTCAACTCGGTTATGACAGAGTTGGACTAGGATGTCAAAAATGAAAACAGAAAATATAAAGAAGAACAATCCCTACATCAGTCAAATACAACATCACAACAAATCCAAAAAAAGATCTCAATAGTGTGTTCATCTCTTAATCGAAGAAAATCTTTGTGAATGAACATGAAACATCATTGATCTATCTCTCTCAATATCCGAAAAGTAGAGAAAGGGTTATAAAAATTTTGTTATACTTGTGTCTCTTAGTTTCGTTCAAAGAAAAACACAAAATCATCTTCATAAAATATACCTGAGATCTTGGTTGCTTACAAGACCTTGAAGCCGAATTGAAGCAAAAGCAAAGTAGAGGTTTATTTGTTTGCTTATGATTTTAAGCAGTTCAAGTGAAGAGATTGTAGGCTGAGGTCCTTATCTTGTTTATGATTTGAGTTATGACTCTGTTGTGGTGTCTATGAAAAGATCAGGAGTTTGGTGACTGGAAAGGTGTAGGCGTCTATTGATTTTGGAGTGTTAAGGTTGGTGACTGCTTATGATATGAGAAGTAGGGATAGGGTTTTGATATATATTTGGCTGATACTAACAAATGAAGTAGGCCTTGCACCGAAATTTTTGTATGGACTGGGTCAATAACAACTATAAATGGGCTCGGTTGATTATTGCAAATGTGGTTGTGCATACGAAAACGGACTGAATAAATTTTGATGTGGAATATAAACGAAAATTGAATTGGGCTGATATAAGGATACCGAATTTGTGGGCTTAAAATGCTAAAGGGCTGAATTTTTAATAATTTTTCAGAAACATAAACATCACTTATTGCTTAAAACGATCCGGATAAAAGATTCATGAAAATCGTTCAAAAGGCTAGTCTCGGGATTTAATCACAAGAAATGACTACGGGGTTGATTCATTGTTCCTTATTCAGGATTGAAGTCGTATTTCTCAGGGAAGTGTACTTATTTCGTCTTCAAGCCTTTCTACCTCTTCAACGAAGATGACTTGTTCGAGCGTATACGGATTGTGACGAAGACTTGGATATCTAGTTACTTTTGTGATTCTTTCTCTCTTTATCCACAAAGTAGCTATCACTTTAAGGAGTTATGCTGTAGTACTTAGTGACTCACGTAGTTAAGGATATTCTCAGAGATTATTCTTCCAACGGATAGTACAAGCTTAAGTCATAACTCTAGGAGATGTTACTTTAGTATCGGGTTTGTCATATTGAGTTTTCTCCATCAGTAGTCATTACAAAGATCCGACAGAATGCGAGGTTAGAATTAAATTTGTCAGAGACGAGACAAATAAAGGTTCTTTATCGGCAATTAATTCTCATGCCTAACTGAATTTATTCTACTTCACACATGGTTGTTCTATCAAATATTCGGGCGTACTCAGATTATGATTTTTTTGATGGTCATCGAATGTAATTAGGGGGAAGAAAAGGAAGTATTCAATAGATTGCATTAATTAGGGGGAAGAAATGTGTATTTATCTCACCTTTATTTCATTATATCTTATCTTCAAGTCCGCTTCTACCTTATGGAGATGGATTGTATGCTTTCAACCTCTGGATGGTTAGTGTGTGAAGTATATGCATACATGAGAAGATGTTGCTGATTCCTTGCATGTTCCCCTGAACGAATATTCATCAAGACAGAAGCAGTTCTATTTGATGTGATTGGCTTCTTCTTTTGCTTCTTCTACTTCTTCTTCTACTTCTTTTATGAAGCTATATCACAGTTTTAAAATCTGCTTACAATACGCATGCTGGTTCGGGGGGAAGCTGATTTAGAAACTTCAACAAAAAGAAGTAGATAAAGAAAGCTGATTGAAGACATGCAGTATGAACTGGGGGGAAGCTAACTCAGTTTATACAAATTACATTGTATCGTTTGCATGTAATGGAAGGATTCAAGCTGGAGCACTTATATTTGTACTTTTAGGTTACATTGTAAGTAATTCCATATGCCACCACATTAGGGGAAGATTGTTAGGATTAAATATGTGGTGTCTTTATGGAAATTACATTAGTTTCTATATAGTCTAAAACACAAGGACTAGAAATGTAATTAGCCTAAAGATGGCTTGTGTTTAGTCTATAAATACCCTATCTAATCTTCATTAGAGGGGTGAGCCTCATAATTGTAATTTTCACTAATCATTCAATAATAACTACCTTCTCTCTTTAAAATGGATTTTATATATTTCCATCATCCCCGACCTCTCGAGATCGTGATACGAGAAACCTCACAGAGAGAAATCATCACACGAAGGTAAATCACACTCACTATTACTCCCGAATGTATCCTCATACTCACTTGGGATTAAAACAAGGTCCTCAACACTAGAATTTATTACTGCGTTCGATTACTTTTCAGGAATAGTGCTAAGTTCCTCATTCCCCATGATGAGAGAGTCCTCGGTCTCCAAAGTCGGTAAAATGGGTGTGATTGCAATAGACGGAGGTATTTGAGAAACAATTTCATTCTAAGGAATAGTACTCTCCTCGTAATCATCGTCATCATCGTCATAATCATAAATAATATTGAAACATCGTGAAGGCTCGGGAGTATGAGTACTAACATTAGCTGCTTGCTCTCGTTGAAGAAGCTCTTTCTTTTTATTAATTTTAATACTTATTCCATTGAGTTTTACCTTAAGCTTATCAATCGTAATTTCACATTCCCTTCTATAACGAATATCTATTCTCTCATTACAATAATCTTTAATCTGAATTTGATTACTCAAACTTAGCATTTCATCTAAATAATGCTGCTTCAGATCCTCCATTTCTTGGATACTCATTTCTTAAGGAGGTGATTGATCGATATTAGTCGCTTGCTTTTGTTGAATTACCATTTCACAAAATGATTGCACCATGTTGAGAAGTTCATTCTGTGACTCTTCTATTTTATCCCATCTATCGTGCACATCACTTATCCTTTGTTGATTAAGGTCTTCTTGATGATCGATGTAATACTGCTGAGGCTGGTCAAAACATGGAATAGTTTAGAATATCTCCAAAGTGGCTTTGATTCATCGGTTGACATTGAAAACTTTCATGAGGACCCCCATAGTTTTCGAAACAAAGATATTGTTGTGGAAAACTCGGTGAATTTTGGATAATAATTATCACTAAAGTGTTTATTGTAGCTCGGTTCCTGCTCATAGACAAGCGGGAACCGTGGTGGACAATCATAACCATAGTGAGAATCATTCCCACATAATTCGTACAAGTATGATTCGTACTGGGGTTGTGGAGGGTGGGTGAAAACGTTTGGAAGATCATTGAAAGAGTTAGGAGCATCAATGGATGAATTTCTATTTTTTGAAGGGAAAATCCAACAAGATCCTTCTCTAAGACCATATCCACACCACTTGCAAGTACGCCGTTGACAACGTACACCATCTTTTAACAGATCTTTACAATGAAAACAAAGAAATTGGTCGAGCGAAGATGTTTGGGGTTGTGGAGGTGGGTAGGAAAAATCGGGAGTTTCATCATTTGAAATGGGATCAGGGTTACAGACAAACTGATGACATCAAATAACGTCTATTTTATAGCATCATTTATCCTACGATATTAACCCATTTTTTATAGTTATTGGAAAGAATTGTTACTTAATCATTTATATTTGAGAATTGTAGTAATTATGGAGTAATTGGTGAAACATAGCAAAAGGCGCGCATTCTGGAGCTTAAATGAAGATATTTTAAAGATTACTATTCTGAAGATCAATACGCCGTATCCATCAAGAAGATACGGCGTATCCGTGCCTACACTCACCAAAGGCCATAGAAGATTAAAGATCAATACGCCGTATCCAGAAGACTCAATACGCCGTATTCAAGATATGGAATCAATATAAGATTCTTAAAGATATCAAACGTGGTCCCTACTCTAAGAAATTCCCAATACGCCGTATCTAACCCATTGGATACGCCGTATTGAACCAATTTCCAGAAATTATAAATAGAAAACTCAAAAAAAAGTTTTAAGTGTGCTAAATCATATTCTCGATACCTAAACCACAAAAGTCGATTTTCAGAGGAGAAAAAGAGCAGAAGAGGTCGAGCAACGTATTTAATTCCATAGGAGACATCGTGTAATTCCATATACTTTAGTAATCGTTCAGTTTTTGGTATCATTCGTTAACTCGGTTAGTTTACCTTGGCTAAATTATTACTCTTGTATTTATTATGACGTTTGAAGGCTAATACCTTCGGGTATTAGCCATTATTATGAAGATCTGAATGTTTGGTATTTGTTTATATCGATTTCTTGATTTATCGTTGTATGCTTGTTTATGTTTATCAATTTATACTTGTTTACGCGCTTTTGTATGCGACCTATCATTCAACTGGATCTAGCTAAGTGGACCAAGCGGATCTAGAGTCCGGGATAGCTCTCCATATAGTAATTTATACACCTAGAATAATAGTTACACAAATATTGTCCTTCTAAGTCTGTGTCTAGGATACGCTTCGGGCTTAACTAGTTAATTGGATATTGCCAATGGTTTATTGATCGTGTTGACTAGCAGGTGACCTAGATAATTCAACAAATAACGTTCTGATTCCATTGGATAGTTGGACAAGTGGACTACTAGTGTATAGATTGCCATTAAGCGGTAAGTGGGTAAAGTCTCTATGAGCTAGGGTTTAACAAGATCACCATTGCTTTAATCCCTAAGATAGATTATAATCAGCAAATAAGGATGCTTTATGCGGATGCTTTAATTGTGACAGAATTAACGTGTCTAGGTCTTAGGATGATGTAACGCCTATGTCTTAAGAATGATATGCCACCTCGAGAGAAGAAATCATTGCACTAAATAAACAAACCAACGTTTTAATCGGATTAATAATGATTAATATAGTTTTCTTATATAAGGTTCGACCGCTCTTTTATCTTTTGTTAATTAGCTTGCGTGGATAACCGTTTCTTGAATTGATTGTAGTCACCAACCAAACCATGCCAGTCTCTCAGGCTAAAAACCCCCTTTTCCATTAGAATTAGGATTCAGACTGACATAGGTTTAACATAGGATTAGAATAGAATTAACATAGATTAGATAACCAAGATATTAATTAAATTGATAGATTTAACCTCGCTCTCAGTGATCGACACCTACTTACCACGAAACTACTACCGATAGGGTACACTGTCCGTTAAAGTGTTGTTTTTGGTTGAGTCGATAAAATATAAATTTAAAACTTGAATCATAAAAAACAACCCTACACTACAACACATCAAATTTTTGGCGCCGTTGCCGGGGAGTGAAATTTAATCTTGATTTTTATTTTGATATTTTGGTTTTTAACATTAGATTATATCTAACCATTAGGATTAGTGTAATTTAGATTAGTATATATTTTTGTATATTCTGTAAATTTTGTATATTTGTCTTTAATTGTTTGCTTGTATATTTGTGTGTTTAATTGTTTGCGTATTTAATTATTTTTCTTGAATACACTGTTCTGGTCGACAGTTGAATACGGCGTATCCTATTCCAATGAATACGACGTATCCAGTTCTCTATCCAATACAGCGTATTCATCTCAACAGATTAATACGGTGTATCCACTTCCATTGGATACGGCGTATCGATCGTCTTGGCAGAAACTAAAATAATTGATTTTCGTGCAATTTTTTTTCTTCTTCAGAGCAAATCCTGCTGATATTTTTACCTTTGTTACAGGAAGAACTTGTCAAAGCTAGTTGATTGAAGAAGAACCTACATAAAGTCATGGCTGAACCAATTTTTAATGACGTTGAAAAAGCTCCAACTAAACCCAATCTTTCTATCACCAGTAACGATATTGAAATTGAGCTCAACGAGAAGTTTTGGGTAGAATTATGAAAGAAAATATATCAAGGAACATATAATGAAGACGTGGTGGAACACATTGCCAAAGTACTTAAATTAGTGGATTTAATCTACGTTCCTGGCGTGGATTCCCATCAACTACGAATGAAGGTCTTTCCTCTCTCATTGGCTGATGATGCTAAAGAATGGTGGATTAGTGAGGGAGATGGAAAAATCACCACTTGGGAGGAGCTTGTTGAGAAATTCTTCTGTAGATTCTATCCCGAATCATACGATGGAGAGGATGAAATGTTGGACGAAGGAGAGAACTGGGGAATTGATCCACTCGAATTCTTATCAAACGTAAACACAACATTCAAAAACCATAAGAAATTTGATGGGAGGACTCAAAAAGTGATATTTCACTCATGGATGAATGGAAATTGGAATAAGAGATATGTGGACAACAATACTTCAAGCAATAATGAATGGAAGGAATCTAAAAATCAAAACCCGTCCAACACTGCTATTGATTCATTCTTCAAAGCCTATGACGTTCGCAATATTGAAAAAGAAAATGAACAAGGACAAACAAAGCGTAAAGACAACAATAATGATGATAAGCAACCTAACAAAAGAAGGTGCAAAGCAGAAAAGTTTGAAGCTATTCAATACTCGATTGGACCCAACGAAGAATATATTGCTATTAGAAGTTATGAATATGATATTTGGGAGAGAAACGAAGATAATTTGTCCATAATCTACCAAGATATTTTTCAGAAAAAGGACGAAGGATGGAAAGTGACGCGTACCAAGAAGTAAGAGAAGCTGAAGAAAAGTCTAACTTAAAGACTTCGCTGTAAACAAAAGTGCTTCCCGGGAGACAACCCGGAATGTTATTTAATTTTGTTATCGAGTCTGTCTTCCCAGACTTCAATACGGCGTATCCGCCCCATACCATACGGCGTATTGAATGTCTGGACGTTATCAGTCTTTATTTTTCATGCACTTTAAAAACATTATTGTCAGTTCTGCGAATACGCCGTATTCATCTACTTGATACGCCGTATCCACAGTCTGACCCGTATTTAGTTTGTTTTAGTTTAGTTTAAATTAACCGTAGATACCAAGATAGGAATGCACCTGTTTTTCCTATATTTTACACAGGACCTCGTGAAGGAAATATCGACGAATATTGGTGGAGAATTTACAAATCTGGAAATCTTGAAGTGTTGGAGTCTTGAAACCTCAAGACGGCTGTTCAACACACGATCTTGCTCATAAACGCAAATTGGAGAATCTACCGAGCAAATATCAGGGGAGTTTCTCATTCTAATTCTTTTTAAATTCCCGTATTTAATGTTTTACATATACAACGAGGACGTTGTATAATTCAAGTGGGGGGATGGAATTAGAATGTTTACTTGTCCTAAATTTTCACAATAAAAGGCTTAAATTATGCTCAAATTTAAAAAAAATTCAAGCATACTTTTGTGAAATTACATGTTACATAACCCGCACACAATAACCCTTGATAGATATTTAGATTTAACTTTTCGGATTCCAAATGTTTACCCAAAATCCACAAAATATGAGTGTGTCGGTGATGTTGTAGACTTTAGAGCTTGGCTTGGTATATCACTCGAGACCACAATAATAAGTATTATGGATTTAATTAGAGTAACTTGTTTAAATTGGTAAATTTTAGGATTACTGCAAAACCGCCTTTACATGTTGATTATTAACTAACTACACCGGTTAGTTAACCTCTAGTTTAAACCCTTCCACTCTCATCTTTAGAGTGGATTGATCCAACTAAACAACCTAAGAGCCATCCTCTTAGGAATTTACACCATTTTATTATGTTTCTCGTTACACCCTTACACCTAACATACCCTATTAATTAACTTTTAATTTATATTTTCTAGTTGCTTAAAGTGTAAATCTGTATATCCCGAGTCTTTTCATTTTCTATCACACTCACTTTTTTTGGTCGTTGGACATTTTGTACTGCAAATGGGAATGTATACTGTAGTCCAAACTCATGTTGATTATACTACCTTACACAATTAATGATGAATCCAAGAATCGGAAGAAATTACCGAAGTAACTTAATTCTTATAATCGTGAAAATGGCGAAACTACACAGAGATTGAAGTATACAGTTAGGAAAAAAAAGTTGAAGATAACCATTACGTGAAAGAGCTTACGAAGAATTATTACGAATGATCGGATTATCGATGAAACGTCGACAAAAACAAACGATGTAGAGTAATGTACAAAGTGGGAAAATATCGACCACTTACCTGTAGGAGTATGTAAAGTTTTTGGGAGATTGGGTGAATTGACAGTTAAGGGAACGCCAACCATGAAGGTTGTTGATTTTTGATCTATGATCAAGGACATGTAATATTGTCCTTTTGTCATAAATAAGGGTGGGAAAATAAGTGTCTAGCAACTTGTACTTTAAGCCTTAATCTATTTGTTTCTTATTTTTATTTAACAACAATTTACTTCCCTTTCACCTAATGATTAACCTCTGGTTTTACGCGAATGAGGATCCATACGAACATGCATGTCTATTACAGCGTTCCAGCTATGTATACATGTCTTATACCTTGTTGGTTTATGACTTTTGGTGAAAGTTAGAAGGTTCCTACCCTATATAATTCTTCATCTTAACCGTTGGTCAAATTTGAATGAGGATGTGATCAAACACTCATGTCTATCCCATCGTTTCGGGTGTGTATGTATGCTTCAGCTGCCTTGTTGGAGTGGTACTTCTGGTGAAACATTGTAGAATGATCAAACCGTATGCCTTTCCATACAAAAACCCATATTTACCTTTATAAACTTGTTACTCCTCGGCTTTAGTGGTGGAGATGTGTATCCTTGCCAAGATTATATTAGAATACTCTTCACGACCGAGTAATTAAGCGAATTAGTTACATGTTACCACATAGATTAGTTGAGTAATTTGAGTGTTTTCATCTTCCTATTTCATGAGGTGTTTGGTTGTGTACTTGTAATAGATCGAATAAGTGCTTTAACGGAAAATATCCTTAAGGGATACATTTTTGTAAACTTTTAAAGGATACTTAAGGACAAGTAGGATTCAAGTGGGGGGATATTTGATGACAACAAATAACGTCTATTTTATAGCATCGTTTATCCCATGATATTTACCCATTTTGTATAGTTATTGCAAAGAATTGTTACTTAATCATTTATATTTGAGAATTGCAGTAATTATGGAGTAATTGGTGAAACATAGCAAAAGGCGCGCATTCTGGAGCTTAAATGAAGATATTTTGAAGATTCCTATTCTGAATACCAATACCCCGTATCTATCAAGAAGATACGGCGTATCCGTGCCTGCACTCACCACAGACCACAAAAGATTAAAGATCAATACGCCGTATCCAGAAGACTCAATACGCCGTATTCAAGATATGGAATCAATATAATATTCTAGAAGATATCAACCATGGTCCCTACTCCAAAAAATCCCCAATACGGCGTATCCAACCCATTGGATATGCCGTATTGAACCGACTTCCAGACATTTTAAATAGAAAGCTCAAAAACGAGTTTTAAGTGTTGTTGGGTTTCAGAAGTTCCTACAACTTAGTGTTGCTACTTATACAAGTTACTACTGCCAGTTCTACTTAGTGCTGCTGATGAAGAATGCTATAGATTCAAGAAAATAGACTAAGTAGTTAGTACTGTTAGTTATAAATAGTTAGTACTGCCAGTATAGTTAGTGCTGTTAGTAGTAAGTTAGTACTGCTAGTTAGTACTGTTAGGAGATATGCATGAGTTATTATAGGAATAGATATGCATTATCTCTTCACACGTTTTGTAAGCCCATTAGGGTTTTCCTTGGTGTATAAAAGGAACCCTACGGCATTAGTTAGATATAAGTTTCATATACAAGTTTCACCAATATATAGTTAGTAATCTGTAACCTAGCAGATTAATAGTAATCAAAGTTCTATTTTATTCATTGTTCTTCTTAGCAATATAAGTTAGTTTCCGCATAACTTATATTGTTCATAGTCATTGTTTCTCTTGTAGTTAGTTTGGATCTATCCAGATTAGCTACCACCCTTAACAGGCTAGAAAGATCTATTCAGATTGGGATCAACAAGTGGTATCAGAGCTTGTTGAGAAACTCTGAGTAAGAAGAACCAAAACACATCAGTTACAAACTTTTACCTTTCAGATCTATTCAATGGCAGGATCAGATGATGAAATTCCACCACCACCACCACCACCACAAACACCAACACAACAAGCCCCTCACACTGTGTCAACCATTAAACTCCCTATTCTGAAGAAAGGTGAGTATGACATTTGGGCCATGAAAATGGAACATTACTTGAGCCATACAGACTATCCTATATGGGAAGTCATACAAAAAGGAAATGGTCCTGTAAGTGTCTCAACAGATACAAATGGAGTAATAAAGGTTCTGCCTCCTAAAACTGCTGAAGAAATTTTAGCCAGAGAAAGAGAAAGAAAAGCAAGGACCACCTTGCTTATGGCTTTACCAGAAGACCATTTAGCAAAATTTCACAAGATGACTGATGCTAAAGATATGTGGGATGCTATCAAATCCAGATTTGGTGGCAATGATGAATCAAAGAAGATGCAGAAATACATTTTAAAGCAACAGTTTGAAGGCTTTTCTGTATCCAACTCAGAAGGACTGCACAAAGGTTATGACAGGTTTCAGAGTCTTCTGAGTCAACTTGAGATTCATGGTGCAGGTGTCTCCACTGAAGATGCCAATCAGAAGTTCCTTAGGTCTTTACCTTCTTCCTGGTCCCAAGTATCCTTAGTCATGAGGACCAAGCCAGGAGTGGATAGTCTTAGTATTGATGATCTCTATAACAATCTTAGAGTCTTTGAGTCTGATGTTAAAGGCTCTACTGGATCATCTTCTAGTGCACAGAATGTCGCCTTTGTTTCTTCTGAAAGCACTAGCAGTACTAATGATGTTAGTACTGCTTATGGTGTTTCTACTTCTTCTGGCTACAACTCACAAAGGGAAAACTCTTCATCATACACTGATGAACTCATGTACTCTTTCTTTGCTAATCAATCCAGTGGTCCACAATTGGATCATGAGGATCTGGAGCAGCTTGATGAGTTTGATTTAGAAGAGATGGACTTGAAATGGCAAGTAGCCATGATTTCAATGAGATTGAAGAAGTTTTACAAGAAGACAGGTAGAAGGCTGCAGTTTGATGCCAAGGAACCAGTTGGCTTTGACAAGACCAAAGTTGAGTGCTTCAATTGCCACAAAACAGGGCACTTTGCTAGAGAATGCAGATCAAAAGGAAATCAAGAAAGCAGAAGGAGAGATGCAGGGAACACTGGATATAAAGCAAAAGACAATGGGAGGAGACCTGGAAAACAGGAGGAACCTAAAGCTTTGGTAACTCTTGATGGAGAAGGTGTTGATTGGACTGGTCATGCAGAGGATGAACAAGAGAACTTTGCTTTGATGGCTTACAGCAATTCAGGCTCAGACACTGAGGTAACATCTTGTTCAAAAGAATGTGTGGAATCATATGCTAAACTTAAAAAATTATATGATGAACAAAAAGAACAACTTAGTGATGCTAGTTGGTACGTGCTTAATTACACATACTTTTTACCTAATAAAATGACCCCAAATGACCAAAAATGGACATAAAATGCCAAATATATGTGTGTTTTGCTTTATATACTGTGCAGGTAATGGATATTCACTAAAGGACAAAAACAAAGCTAAAACCGACAAAACCAGGCACGGGAAAGGAAAGAGCGTGAAAAGTCAAAATCAAAGTCAAAATCAAGGTCAAAGTCAAAGGCAAAAAGTCAAAGTTAAAAAGTCAAAATAAAAAACAAAGCCGAAAACGAAGAAATCTTAAATGGACCAACCCGTACCCATTTAATGGGTCGGGCCAACCCGTTAATGCTTATACTTTTAACTTGGAAGCCCAAAAACAAGCTTAAAAGCAAATTTTTTTACAAAAGCCTTATATAACCAAACCAAGCCCAACTGGCCCAAATCCTTGTCTATCCAGCCACTTAACAGCCCCTTTTTACTATTGTTAAACTCACTACACCAGGGGTCCTTAACCTTTTGCACCGTTAGTCCAAAAGGACTAACGGTGCCAGTCCTTAATGAAATCATGGGACTAACACTCGTTATCTTTTACACACCCGACGCCTTAACCACACAGTCCATTTCACCCTTGATCCCTCACCACCACTTAAAACACTAACTCCCAGTTATAACTTGTAACCCAGTCAACCCACACTCACTTACACAGTTAGTCAAAACACCAATACTTTTTTCCCGCCATTGATACTATTCATTGTCTCTTTCTCTCGACTTTTGCACCAACAAACAAAACATCACCATCCCACTAAACCCCACATCACAACACAACAAATCCATGTTGGCAATCCCCTAAATCCTTATTCATCAAAAGGTTTGAAGAAAGAATCAAGGGCTTGGATTAAAGGACTTGGAGAGCAAGATAAATGGATGGCTGTGTTGACAATAGCACTATATTTGACTTAATGGGTAACCTTGGCAAGTTACCTTTCCACATGGACATTTGTTCCTCAATCAATGTCACTACGGTGATTTCCATGTTAAAGTATTGATGTCATGAGCTTAGGGAAATAATACTGTTTTTCCATGATAATTGTATATGCATAATTACACTTTGGGCTGCTATAACAACCGTAACCACTATTGAACTGTATTCAAAAATATTTATATAAACCTATGAACTTTCACTCAACCATTGTTTATGACCTTTTTAGCTTTTGTTTCTATCTCAGGAAATTGAGCAAATTTTGGACGGAGTGCGCACGGGAACTTGATGATCGGCTAAATTGTTATCATTCAAACTTTATGTTTCTAGATTTTAGGACCTATCTTTTATAAAAATCTGATGAATAAATGAATAGTTAACTAAATTTTCAAACGTCTCTTTCTGATTATTTTTTCTATTGTTTAGGATTGTTGTACTATAAAGTAATACCCCAGATTAGCTTCCCCTGCTATATTTGTCAAAATGGGGGTGTTACAAATTGGTATCAAAGAGCCTAATCGGTTATTGAGGAATGTTAAAAACCTTAACGATAACTTACTTTTCTTTTTTCCATTCAAGAAAGTCCTTTGTGTCCAACATCTCCCAAAATTAGTATGTAAAGTTACATAATTGTTATTCATATTTTATGAATATTTGTGTTATTTACCACTGGGTTGTTAACAGAGTGATGTCTTCTCCCAACCACCCTACTTCCGATATTGAGGATGCTTTTTCCTCTAACTTTTCGGACTATATCCCGGCTTCCCCGGACTATTTCCCAGCTTCACCGGGAAATACTTCTTCTGAATCTTCAAATAATTCATCTAGTTTAGTTCTATTTAGCATTTACCTACTCTTGCACTTTTTCATAATGAACCCTATATGAATGTGTCATGCAAGCATATGATGCATTAGTCCGCAACTTGTTACTTTTCACCATCTAATGTTAAGACTCCATCTTCGATGCTATCTCCTATGTTTGATTCCACATTATTTCTTTTTCCTCATAAAGAGACTTCCACCACTAAAGACAACGTGATACGGTTGAATCAACCCATTCCAATATCTCCATCTTCATCAGTAGGATCTTCATCACCAGTTAGGTCAACTACACCACCACCAGATTACCCCTTTGATGAGTCTATTTTCGCAGAGTTAGATAACTCATTATGGATCATACCACGACCACTAGGAGGTGAATCAGTCCCTGAGGAATCTAATGAGTCAGATGCTTGTTTGAGTGTTTATTTATGAAAATCTTAGATTTCAAAATTTTCTGTTATATCCTGCAATGTAATACCAAGGGATGTGTATTACTCTGTTAAAACTTGTATCAAAATAAAGATCCATACAATATGTCAAATGATTTCAAATACCACTATGTATGAAAATTTTGACAATGACTTGTGATATCATTCTTATTTTGTGTCGTCTTGTAAATGTTGATAGAATGCCTCCCAAAAGGACATCAACATCTGCAACACCAGCCATGACTCAGGCCGCCATCAAGAAACTTGTTGGTTATGTTTGTTTCGACAGCTCTAGGAGCACAAGCTGCTACTTTGGCAAATACTAAAAAGACGAATAGGAACACCGGAGAATGTTAGACTCCTGTTGCAAGAAAGTGTAGCTATAAAGTGTTCATGAGCTGCCAAACCTATCAACTTCAAAGGTTCAGAGGAGGCTGTTGGGACTTATCTGCTGGTTTGAATGCGAAACTGATATCAGTGTTTTCCATAGCAATTTTTCCGAAGCACTGCAGGTAAAGTTTGTACTGGTTACTTTAACGTAGAAGCTCGATCCTGGTGGAATTCTTTTGCCCAAACCTATTTTGGATAGAGAAGTTACATGATCTACCAGGGTGAATTCAAGAAGTTTTGATAATGATGTATTCGGTCCCGAACTAAGGTCAGAAGTTGGACAGCACGAATTTTACCATCTGGATGTGAAGGGGGGAAGATTGCTCAAGACATATTGATGAGAAGAATTCATTAAATTGGCAACCTTTGTGAACCACTTATGTTGCCAAACATCGTGAAACAATAGAAGCTTTTCATCGGGTGGTTTACCAGAAGTATTGAAAGGAATGTTACGCTTCAAAGCCTCAAACTTTAGAGGAAACCATTAACATAACCCAAAGGTTAGTGGATCAAGTAACAAGGCACAATTCTGTGCAGGGAACCAATGATCACAAACGAAAGTTTGATGATAGCAGAACCTTCAACAACAACAACTACCAAACGACGGTGATCATACAACAATGACTACCATAACTATGATCACACCAACAATAGATAGAAGGGCAAGAAAACCTTCTGGGCCTTATGCTGCTACACCAACAAGAAAACTGTGGGTTTGTTGGGACCCTGTCCTTTGTGTAAGAGTTGCCACCTCTATATCACCACAGGGACCTTTGTTACTATCAGATGTCAGTAACTTGTAAAAAAGTGGCCATCAGACTAGGACTGCAGAAACAAAGGACACTCGGATTACTAGATTAGATTTTTGTTGTAGTTTTTGTTTTAGAACCTAACCCCGGGATGTGTGGGATAAAATAACAACACTTGTCAATTTTTTAACTATGTAAAATGTATGAGGCAGTTGTTCATGATTAATACAAATTATAATCATGTTATACCTCGCTATTTCAATAATACCTTATTCGGGGTTGCATCTCTGACCTGTAAACCTACCTTTCGAAATTGAATCTTATGACGATTTAAACTAGGTTAGTTTTGATGTTGTCATCGGTATGGATAGGTTATCTAGTATCATGCTTGATTCATCTTAGGAGAGAAAGTAGTCCCACATCCCAATGATGGTAAGAGTAATCATCGAGGTGATCGATAAGTAAAACTCGAACTAAGCCTACATATCCTGTTTAAAAACTGAAAGGTATATATCTAGGGGTATGTATGTTTACATAGCTCAGTAATGGAGAAGAATCTGATGATAAAAACGCCTGGAAGATCGTACATAGTTAGGAATCCCATAAGTTTTTCCTGAAGATTTTACTGGCCTACCCCTAGTTCGTCAAGTAGTATTTTAAATCGATTTAATTCCAGAGCAGTAGGCACCTCGTATCCCGGGCACCCTGTAGATTAGCTCCTTCAGAATTGCAGGGATGGTTAGGAACTCTCTAATCTAACTTCAAGGTTTGGCAGATCGAGGTTTATCCGACCAAGTACTTCACCATTGGGATGCTCCTGTATTTTTTGTCAAATATGAAAGTCGGATCTTTCATGCAACTGTGTATCGAAATACCGGGAGTAAATTAACTTATGTAAAAACAATATAATTGTTCCCCATTTACCAGGATCGATGACTTATTCAACTAACTTCAAGGATCGAGTGTTTACTCAAAAATCGACTTCAGATCAGGTTATCATCAACTGAGAGTAATGAATAAAGATATTAGCAAGACTGCTTTCAGAATAAGGTACAGACACTATAAATTTTAAGTGATGCCTTTTGTTTAATAAGGCACTGCTGTAATTCATGGATCTCTATGAAAAAATCGTTGTGTGCCAAACCATACTTGGATATATCCTGTTGAGAGCTGTTCATCAATGATTTTATCATCTACTCTGTAACTATAACGTAGAACTCGCAGTCATCTGAGAATAATTTTGGAATTAATTAGAAAGGAGGAATTGTATGCCAAATTCTCCAAGTGTGATTTCTGATCATGTATCGTGCTTATTTAATGTTTCTCATTAATCTCCTCGATGATTTGGAAAATCATACCACAAGGAAAACATCACTATTAACACCGTTTTTCATATCATGTATGAGGCTTAGTAGGATGATTTATTTAATCATCTTATTGGAGTGATTTAGGACGCATCTGCAATTTGAATAAGGAAATTATAAACCATCGAAACAATAAATTATAATTCTCAGTTTACTAGGATTGGACGACTCTGTTTGTAAATGACAACTTATTAAATAAGCGGCTTAAGTATATGGCATTTCGTACAAACAATTTTCTTTTGAACTATTGGTACAATTAATTCTTTTTGATCATTCATTCATATATCATTATTTACCATCATACGAATAAGTCTCTAGTAAATCTTTCGATTTGTAAATTGTTCAATAGATTATTTACAAAAATCACTCCATTCAATCAACTACATCTCAGGGACGAGATTTCTTTACAGGTTGGGGGACTATAACAAACCCAAATCTTTCATCTTTATTAAAATATCTATCATTAATTAGATGCACTGTATTATCCATCTATTAAATTAGATGCACTTTATATACCACCTTTTTACAGGGAAATTTTTCGCTTTATTCCATTATATAACATGGTTTACATAACTAAAGTAAACGAGCCACGCAACTATTACCAATTCCATCGATATCTATGGTTTATTTCATGAAAACTTCTAACTATGTCAAGTCTATGTTTTAAATATACATTTTTACCTTTACGTTATCCATTTAAGTACATTTACATTGTTATTCCAATACAAGCATTTAAACGTTTAAAAGTTTATATCAAAACCCTAATTATATGTAAGGTTATACATATAAATAAATGTGCAAGTTATTCAAAGGAATGTGTACAAAGTGGTACAATGCACAACATTTGAAATTTATTTTCACTCTAATCAATGTACAAGTCCTAATAATACTCAATGTTACAAATATTCAAATGCACGTTGATTTAAATAAGCTCATTTTCTACCGTTTTCATTCTAGATTTCTTACTACCACTTTAACACAAGGTACAAGCACTTAATGCATGACTTTTAAACCCTAAACCTAAACCTTAAATCCTTTTTAAACTCTAATCTAATAAACTATACGATAACCCTAAACCTAGTTCACTTTTAACCTAAACAAAAGCCTAAACCTTTAAAACTAAGCCCTAAACCTTAATGCTAAACCCTAAACCTTAATCCTAACACTAATACTAAACCTTAAACTATCTTAAAACCTAACTCTAACTCGAATTCAAAACCCTAAATCCTAACCCGAAATAAAATGAACCCGACACCCCTTTTTATCCATTTTTGACCCATTTGTAAGCAATCTAACTAGCACCAAAACTCTCATAGAACACCATGACATTACCACACATGTCTCCAATAGCCTACCAAGCTACCTTTCATCACCACACTTGGCCACAAGTTATGCTTTGTACATCCTTGTCCCCTCATATCCATTTACACCCCTTATAACTCCCATCACCTTGCATTCCTAGTGTCCTAGCCCCCATTACCATCATCTAGCCCTCCCTTAGGAACTTGCTTACTCTACAGCCATGGCCACCACAACAGAAAACTTGGGCACACAGGGTGTTTTAACCTATTAAATAGCCGAACATCAAAAACCATTCAAACATTCCTCAAAACTTATCACCACTTTAAATGGATGTCTTAGACCAGTACCAAGGTAGGAGATCAAGTGAAGTCCCTTAAGTTAATAATAGAAGCCTAGAATCAGAAAAAGGACCATTGAGTCTGTTTACAGGCGTACAAACCCAAAATCCCCCCATTTCGACCCATTTCTAGCTCAAGTAAGCTTAAATATTGTTCAATAAGCTCATAATCTGTATTAGAAACTAATCTTAAGGTTGTAAGATCCTTTATGTACTCTTGTTATAGGCTGAATCGCAAACCCATTTTGTTTTTTTGCGGTTTTAAAACCTAAAATCGGAACTGTTTTGATTTCTAGCTAAACGAATCCTTTTCTAAACTTTTGTTACGTTAGAACATCTTATTTTGCTTATTATAATAAGCTATAACCTGAAAATATCATTTGGAATCCTAAAATAAGCTTGCATGGCTTTTTGGACTTGTTTTGCAAAATATTCCATGCTAGGTATTATATCGTTAACTTTCTAAAATTTATAACTAGAGGGGCTGAAAATGTCATTTTCCTAAAGTTATAACTATAAGGACCTATCTTGCTAAGTTTCAAAGTTAAAGGTTTATATTATATATACTTTATATATAAAGGACTAAACTTGTAAAAGTTTATAAATCAAGGGTATATTTTGCCATTTTTGCAAACTTAATTATATAAAATTCATAATTATTTTTTATATTAATTATAAAAATATATATTAATATTATAAAACTTGATTTTATTAAAACCCGACACATTTATCGTTATTAATCATCGATCGACGCATTATAAAACAATTACGTTATATAATTAACGTAATTTATCATCAACTAGCTTTTGAAGAAACTTAAATTTTTATCATATCACGTTACTAGGGAGCTTCATGTGAGGTGTTTCATTTGGGTATACGTTTTGACGAGTTTGCTAGATTTACGATTAAAAGTGTTACTGGCTCTAAAAAGTTTACTACATGACCTTGAATTATGATGGCATAACGAACAGAGTGATACAAATAGTTCTTTAAATTAATAATACTGTTAATCTTTATAAAGTTTTGAAACATAAACCATCACACTAAGACTTGACATATTACCCCAGGTTGCGTGACGAGGCCGCTACTTTCATTTCATATACTTTTGCCATCGATCAGATTTCCCCTGTTAAGGTGAGTTCATAGCTTCGCATTTTAAATCTTCTAATGTTTTCATAAATTAAACCATGAATGCAAGTGTTTTTCCAACAGTATGCTATCCAGATTTTTTATTGCCTAAGTACCTTCCACTGCCAGTATTTCTTAATCATGAACTATTAGTCACTTGCGAGTGAACACGAATATTGTGGATAGATCTATCGGGGTGTGACGACTCCCGTTGGTGTGCCTATACTTTGGGTACCAATAGCACTATATTTGACTTAATGGGTATCTTTGGGCAAAGTTACCTTCCACATGACATTTGTTCCTCAAAACCATGGAACTATGGGTGATTGCCATGTTATGTATTGATGTCATGAGCTTTCACTAGGGGCAATAATATGGATTTTTACATGATAATTGATTATATAATTATTAAAATGATGGGTGTATAACAACGTAACACTATATTGATCTTGTATTTAACTTTTTATCATAACCTATGAATTTCACTCAACATTGTGTTGACCTTTTTAGCATTGTTTATCTCAGGATAAATTGAGCAATTTTTGGAATGGGGAAGTTGGCACGGACTTGAAGATGGCTAAATTGTTTTCATTCATAACTATTATGTTTCTTAGATTTTATGACCTCTTTTTGTAAAAAACTCTGTGAACATAATTGGCACTTGATACAACTAAAATTTTCCAAATAACGTTCTTTAACGATTTGTTTTATTTTGATTATGATTGTTTGTACTTTGAAGTATACCTCCATGGAAAACAGAAATCATATCCGCACTCTTGGAGACTACTTCAGACCAGCCACTAAGGCTACAGGAACACCATTGAGCTCCCCAAAGGGAACAATGTGGTACCTCTCAGATCCAACACCATCCGGTTGGTTCAAAACGGATGCTCATTCCACGGACTTAGGTCTGAGGATCCAAACCAACATCTTAAGGATTTTCTCAAACTAGTGGACTCACTTGACCTTGATGTTGCAAATAGGGAAAGAACGCGCCTGCGTTTATTTCAATTTTCTCTCCGCGATCAAGTTAGAAATTGGCTTGAACGCCTTTCAGCTGGATCTATCTCTACATGGGAAGACCTCACTACTCGTTTCCTTGCTCAATTCTTTCCACCGGGAAGGACTGTAAAACCTCGAAATGACATCCTTAGGAGAATCTCTCTCTAAAGCATGGACTCGATTCAATGACTTACTCTAAAAATTCCCTCACCATGGCATTGATCTTGGGCTCCAAGTCTAAATCTTTTATGACCATGTCACTCCTGCCACAAGGCGAACCATCAATCATTTGGCCGGTGGTAAGCTTCATGATAGAAACGACGAAGAATCTTAGGCAATATTAAAGGACCTCGCCCTCTATGATAATGAAAGTTGGAATGACCCAAGGGATTTTGCCAAGCCGGTCAAGGCAATCTCTTTGCCTCAAGATGTCCTGAGTACATCTGACCATCATCTTATCGAGCTAGAAAATCAAGTCCAATGCTTAATGAAAGCTCATCTCGCCCCTACTCAAAATGTTCAAGTGAACAAAATCTCTTCTTCATGTGATATTTTTAGTTGTCCTCATGACACTTAATATCGCATGGAAAATCTTGAGCAAGCTTTTGTTGACTATACATCCTCGCGTACAGACGAAGCGGGAGGTAAGCGGTTCACTTTCAAACCCGAGCAAAACAACTTTGGTGATACCTACAATCCTTCATGTAAAAATCACCCAAACCTTTGGTGGAGACAACAACCCTAAAATATTCTCAAACAAAATAATTTTTCAAACCCACCTAACCGGTTCCAACCCAACGGTTCGATCCCGAACCGTTCCTTCAACAACCGTCCTCAAAATTTTAACAATCAATCAAATCTAGAAGGACTGGTATCCAACTTCATGGCATCTCAAGACGCTAGACTGTCCAAGTTTGAAGCCGATTTCAAACAACAGCAAAGTGAGATGACCAACAAAATCGACAGTGTGTTGAAGGCCATCACCGATCGAATAGCGGGAGCACTACCTAGCGACACGGTTAAGAACCCAAAACTAAGCACCTCGCCAGTTTTGTCTGCTCGTTCTTACCCAACAATGGACCCGCAATGCTCAACGCAAATTCACAGTTCGATCAATGCCATCACGATCCATCCCGAGCAACAAAGCAATTCTCGTAACGACAGAACCAAAGAGAATGAGGAAGAAGAGAAGGACAGCCTGGAAAACACCCATTTCGACTCTTCTACGCCACCCGACCCATCAATTTCATTCATCACCGAAAAAGTCCTCAAATTCAATTCACTCTTTTAATCGCTCGGATTGGTTCCCCCATCATCTAACACTAAATTCGTTTGCACCAAAGAGGATGATGGCGACGTGATGTTTATCGAAATAGTCCCGAAGGATGACAATTCCTACAAGGAGGAACCCGAAGCAGGAGAACAAGAAGTGGAGTATTTCGATATATTCTCAACTAGGAGTGAACTCGCATATCACAAGTACCTCATCTATGGCCCAATCCCTTCAATGTTTCTACGGAACCCCATCATTACGGAAGGATGCTCATCGAACCTCAAAATACCATGCAACATTGGGCATGTGCATGTTGAAAAAGCCTACATTGACCTTAACTCCCCTCTAAATATCATGACCCGAATGATGTATAATTAGATCATGAGAAGAAAACTTGACCCTAGGGAAAACTCGAATAGAGGAGTTAGTAATTTCATAGGAAGGATTAAAGGAATGCATGTCTTCGTATGAAACTTCACCTATATCGTTGACTTCATGATTGTTGAGGATATTAGTTCAATCATAGACCCTAGGTTATCGCAAGTAGTACTAGGGAGACCTTTTGTAGAAATATCTAACATGACTCACGACCCACCCGAAGGTGTTGTAAGATTCATTAACGGGACCGATGAAGTTGCCTATAAGATGCCCTATAAGATAGAACAGTATAATTCTCTGACGAACCTAGAAAAAGAGCATACCAAATCAGTCTATCTTAGGAACGAAGAAGACAAGAGAAGAGGAGTAGAGTATGTAATGAGCAAGATACTAGGATTTTACAAAGAATGCCTAGAGCTTGGACCCGAATACCTTACTGGAATGGATGATGAAGGAGAAGTCACGTAAGGACGTGTGACTTCGAGTCTAGCTACAAGACTCGTTAATAAAGAAAAGCGCTTCTTGGGAGGCAACCCAATTTACTTTTCCCGCATATTAAGAGTGTCATGTGTGTTTTATTCTTTTCATTTTGTTTTATTATGTTTGAACTATCTTGTAATCATGCTTTGTTTGTCTTTAACTTCGTATTAATTTCAATCAAAGGTATTTTGCAAACAATAAGTGTAGGGGAATTTATCCGGCTTTTGAGCCATGTTCAAGCATGTTAAATGAATTGTTTAGATTAATTCGTGTCAGTTTTGAGTCATATGATTGAATTGTTAAATCCCAGGTTTTATGCAGTATTTATACAAGAAATTAACTTATGGAATCAAGTGCAGGAAATTTTTCATCAAATTTTTTTTTTCGTTTTCACAGAACGTGGAGACAGCGTCACGATTTACAAGCGACGCCGTTACCATGACACCTGTGACGGGGTCACGAAAACCCTGACGGCGTCAAATGCCCAGGTCCAAAAACTTAAAGTTTTTAATTATTTTTGAAAATAAAACTTGCACAACATTTAAAATATGTACTCTTCTTATATAAACCTGCAAAACCTGAGAGTACGACAATTCTCTCATCCTATCTTTACTGCTTTATCGAGTCAAACCCTAATTTCACATTGTATTTTTTGCATATCGCACATTTTATGCTTGGTGTAGTTTTCTTTGTCTTTGATTACAGGTTATATTTGATAAGAAGAAGCATGGAAGTTCTTATGAAGTTTCATTGAGGATTCTTAGAGAACGATTTAACCAGTTATCGCATGTCTCTTCTCTATTGCCGAGCAAACCAGGGGAGTACTAGTTTCATTACTTGTTTTTCTTTACCCTTTATTCGTTTTACGGGTACATTTTTAGAACATTGGGGAAAATGTTCAACTTAAGTGTAGGGGGAAAACAATCCTTAGAAACTATTCCTTCAATTGCCATTTGCTTGTTCCTCAAAATAATGTGTAATATATCGAAACATTAACATAGAAGGTAATTTTGACCCAAATTTAAATTTTTTTATAACACATACCGACGAAAACCAAGTATTATTAGCGTCTCATTGATAGGAATTTACATGACTAGCACAAAACCCCCAAAAATGTGAGGTTCGCCCCTAGATCTTTAAGAATTCGGGTACCCATTGTTGGTAACCCAAGATGATTTTTTAAATCATATGAGTGTACGGATAGTATATTAAATTCTAGAACTTGTTTTTGTGATGCATCCCAAGACCGCATAGTGAGAACTAGGATTTGCTAAATAATAAGAGGCACCTTGTTTGAAACCTGTATTTGTTATGATGGTCACATCGACCACATAACTATCCCACACCCTTGCTACGCACTCATTTTTAGTGCGAGATACCCCTAGTACACCCCTCCGAGCCTATCCTTTTTTACGGTTCTCATAATTTTCATGGTTAATCCGGATTATTAATGAAGAACATTGTTAACCCTTAAACCAATCGTTACACCTAAATAGCCTTAACCTTCCTTGTATGTACTCATTTTTATTACATTATTGTGTTAACCCAAGTTAATTATTCGAGTACACGGTTGCTAAGCCCCTATCCTTGTAAATACAGTTTTGGGACGATTGGGATTCATGGTATTATTCATCTTATCAAGAATTGGGGAAGAAGTAATTTATTACCCCCAATAGAGCTCAATAAGCTCCATGTTATTTTGATCCACCTCAAATCGGGTCATTAGTTAGATTGTAAAGTTATGTAAAAGTTCAAGTGTAGGGGTACGTGTTATAAACCCCATGTATTGATGTATTATGTTATTCAAAAAAAGAAAAAAAAGAAAAACAAAAAAGAAAAAGAAAAGAGATTGATGTAGAGTTTTGTAGAGTTTGTATATCTTTGTCCGTGTTCTTGGCTAGCAACCAAACAAGCGTGTATTCTTATAACTTGACTTAACCCTTCCTCCCCAAATCCACCAAAAATGCCTACCCAAATATATCCCATCCGTTTCCGTTTCCATTATATGTTAACTTACACCCTACACCCCGTTACAACCCTTTAAAAGACCTCTTTGATAGTGATGATTAGTACTTGCGCTTAGCGGTGGAGGTTTGATCCTTTACCAAGCCTATGGTAATTTATATGCTATGACAGGTAATGAGTGTTTATTTTCCGTTTCCCCCTTTATGTTATAATTCATTATACGCCCGAGAGAGAGAGAGTGAAAATTCCAAACACTTATGTGATGTGCTAGTATGTATATTTCTGTGCTATTAATTACGAGGTCTAGAAGGTTGTGTTGTAAAATACCATTAAAGAGTAAGTTAAATGCCCCTGATATGTCTATTGTCTAGGTAGAAAAGCCCATTTGCTTGAGGACAAGCAAATCCCAAGTGTAAGGGTATTTGATGAGGTGTCATTTTATACACTTTTTCAGGGTCATTTAACCCCCCTAAATCGTGCATTTATGCCAAAACTAGGTACTTAATCGTTCATTTTCAGGTATTTAGCATTTGGAGGAAAAACGCTAGATTTGAGCTACCGCTGGATTTGAGCTCATTTGAAGAGAATGAAAACGGTCTAGTTTACAAGCCAACACGGAAGGAATTCAAGAATTATGCCTATAGTGCTTGCAGACGACGTCACATTGACAGTGACGCCGCCCCCCCCTTCACAAACCACTCCACGACGGGGCACAAGTTTTTAACTGTATCTACCTTTAATTATGTTTTGATACTATATGATATCATTAGTAATTTTCTTATTAGCGAATTGATATTATAAATTTGCAATTACTATATAGATATAAACACAAGCCCAAAATCGCCAATTAAAAACTGCCTATCAATTATTGTGGGTATTTAATGATTACAGAAAACCTTAAAACATGAACACTTGTCATCTCCATTACTATATTACAATTTATATAGTACGTGACGATATACCAGGCATACGACTGCGAAAATTATTAGCGGTTCTTATTCAATAATAGAACGTTCGTAATAAATCTAAATATAATTGCAAATGCATGTAACATGAATCAGATTAATCAATGTGTAATGAAGAATCTCGAGAATTATAGTAACATTATTAAGTACCTTTTCACATTTTCAATCAAATAAATTGTTTAGTAAAATTTGACTTTCAAATTATATATGTGTCATCATAATAATGCTTTTTCACTATTAATGAATCTTACCTAATATACCAATATATAAATAAAAAAATAGGAAACATTATATATGAATCTATCAAATTTGTCGCATCTTTTTTACCATTTCAATAAACAAATATTCAACTTATACATATCTTTCTTCATCGTACAGCTATGTATTTATTGATTAAATTGTATTCTTAAGATATATTATTGCAATTATTTTGTAATGGAGGGAGTATCTGCAAATCTGAAAATTCACCCACATTTTAATGTATCTCACTTTAATTCTGATTTGAAACTATATGATATCATTAGTAATTTTCTTAACGCGAATTGATATAAAAAAAATTGCAATTACTATATAGATAACACAAGCCCAAAATCGCCAATAAAACTGCCTATCAATTATTGTGGGTATTTAATGATTAAGAAAACCTAAAACATGACACTTTTCATCTCCATTCTATAAACAATTATATATATACGAGACGAATACCCGCGCATAGCTGCGAAAATTCTTAGCGGTTCTTATTCAAAATAGAACGTGAAAAAATCTAAATATAATTGCAAATGCATGTAACATGAAACAGTAATCAATGTGTAATTAAAATCTCGAGGAATTATAGTAACATTATTAAGTTACCTTTCACATTTTCAATCAAAATAAATTGTTAGTAAAATAAGACTTTCAAAATAATATATGTTTCAATCATAATAAATGCATTTTCACTACTTAATGATCATACCAAATATACCAAAATAAAAAATAAAAAAATAGAAACATAATAAATACAAATTTGTCGCACTTTATTACCATTTCAATAAACAAAATTCAACTTACTACCATATCTTTCAATCGTCCAGCTATGTATTTTATTGATTAAATAGTTTCTTAAGATAAATTAAGTTTTTCACTCATTTAATATTTCAAATTCGTATCACACCAAAATTCAAAGTCGATGACCAATATTCAAGATTCTCAAGTTGACTATGACACAATACAATAAATATTCGAGTAGATATTCGTGTAAATAAACACAAATTTCAATATTTATACAACAAAATGACAACACTTCTAACAAAATATAGACATAATTTAAATGCCAACCAACTACAACATTATTAAGAAAAATTCAAAAAATTATAAGAAACAATTAATAACAAAGTTACAACATATTTAGGTAACAAAATTCATAAATAAAACTTATAAGCAAACAAAACAATCTATTCAAACAAACTTTCACAAATAAAATTTTCAAATTTAATAACAAATTTTTTAAGAGAACCATAGAAGATTTCGGCAATGCAGCGGGTTCAACATAAATGCCGGCAAGACTGTGTCCAAAAATTTCGGTGAGCCAATAATTCCGACGAGCAAAGATTCCGGCGATCAAAGATTCTGGCGAGCAAAGATTCTGACGGCACCTGTAAAAAATGTTATAACATAAACAGATATAAAGATTTATAAAGAATAAAACCTTTAAAACTTGAAAGAAACATAGATCTATAAACAAAACTCAAAATAAAAAATTTACAAAATAAACTTTATAATAAATATTAACAAACTTTAAATATAAAACACACATATTCCGACTAACCTACATCGGCGATAGCAAGTCCAATGCTGGTGGCAGCCGGCGATGGTGGGGTGGCAGCCGACGGTGGTGTTGTGTTTTTTTTAATAGAGAGAAAGATGGATTGTGGTGTTGTGTGTTTTTTAAGAGAGAGAGAATGAGAAAATGAAATATGAAGATGGGTTTATAATGGACCCGAACAACTTTACTTTTCAACTTTCAATAATTCAACATTTGACCAAATTAACAATATTAAAAAGTTTCCATAATATGCGTATGCGCACAACTGTTATATGCGTGTACAACTGTTATATGCGTTTGAAGCATTAATTGATTAAGAAATTCAGTTTTAAGCATTTGGGGCAAAATGCTTTATATGTAGTATATATAGATTTAATAAAAAAGGCTATCTATTATTATTACTAGACGAATACCCGTGCATGCACGGAAAATCTCTTGCGGCCGATAATTAACGATATGCAATATTGATAATGTTGTGGCTTTGTACTTGAATGCGAGAAATTTTTAACATAAATGAAATTGCAAACACTCGTAAAATGCAAGAAATTCTTAACTTGTATCAAACAAGACATTGAGTTAAATTGAAAGTGAAACATTACATCATTATGAGATAAAATCTAACAGCACACGTTACTCGTCATGTAAAACTTCTTGGTATACGACATTTGAGGTGTAGACTCCTCCTTGATCAAACTCTTTTTTTGGTTTGGAGATCAAACATAATGTTTTGAAACCCGGTTCTATCCAAGGTTCAACCGGTTCTGGTCGAAAAACAGGTCAAATTAAACCCGGTTCTATCCAAGGTTCAAGCTCGTGTACCCACGCATAACGACACAAATTCATGACAGTGACCTCGTTTTCAGCAGCGATTCCCGATGGCAGCTTCTAAGTGTTTATGTTTATGTGTATTTTTCCATGCAATTGTGATCCCTTTTTATAGGGGATTTACCAAACCCTAGTCAATGAAAGTTATGAGAGATTAATGGGCCAACCATTGAGTCAATCAATTAATTAATGAGGCAATTAGTTTCGTTTGACTAAGTGTACATATCAGTTTAGTTTGCTATTATTAATTCGTAGGTTATAATGATTTTAATTTTTCCAATTTTCTTAAAATGAGTCAATCAATTAATTAATGAGACAATCAATTTCGTTTTTGTTTGACTGAGTGTACATATTAGTTTCGTTTGCTATTATTAATTCGTAGGTTATAATGATTTTAATCTTTCTAATTTTTATTAAAATAAGGATTTTTAACTTTTCTAGATTTCTAGTGTGAACATTTGGGTAAATCTCCTTTATAAGGAGTATAGATTTTGCTAAAAATGAAATGGATTTGTTCGAAGAAGATAATTGTAGGTGTGGTACGTGTTCATCCTATTTCCCGAATGTTACATCTTTGACTCAGCATATCTCTCTCGTACAAAATGAAGTGAAGTCTGACGACGAGTTTGTTGTGCCGGTAAGTTTTACAAGGCTTTTGGTTGGTGGTGTTTCACCATGGTAAAATTTGATTGTTTGGTATGTATTGTGTGGGCCCTAAGATTGGGATCAAAGTCAATTTCTTATCTGTGCAATTCTTTACCAAATGACGATTACAAAATAAATCTGATCTTGCATCTCTTTTTCCATAAAAATTGGGGTTCCTTTTCATTACCAGTCATATGTTTGGATTGGTTTTTACATACAAAGATTAATGAGTTATGCTTTTTAAGCAAAACGTAAAAACTTATATAAAAGAGAGCGTGAGAACGATGAAGATCTGTGTATATTTTAGAGTGAAAGAAAATCACTAAATATCAGGATTTTGTTAAATGTGGGCCTTATATGGGGAATAATGTAAAGCCAGTACACGTGTCAATCTAGTGATGTTAGGCCTGTTTTTAGGTTTGTAAGTTTGGACATGTTGTATTTCATGCTATACAAAGGAGGCTTATCATTTTGTACAAGTGGATTATGAGAAAAAATGATAACTAAATTATCTACTGTAATTAAATACAAAGGGTATTTTTCTCCAATTCACTTTTGTTAATATAGTCTGTGTATCGTAGAGTGATTTTTTTCAGGATATATACTTCGAGGAGTTTACGGAGTCGGAGGCGGTGGTGAGGGACGTCTTTTACGATCTCCTGGTTAACATCAAGGCTATCACTAAGGAGATAGCTGTGGAAGTTTGTAGAAACCGATGGTTGCACGATGTACCTCCTCCATACCATAAGCAGTTGTTTGAGATCACCGGGTGGAGAGAGAGAGAGAGCCTTGAGGAAAAGGCGTATTCAGAGATGGTGCTACTGCTCGCATTAATATCTAGGTAAAGTCGAGCAGTAGCACCACCTTTTCCTAGTATTCGATGAAGAGGAGCCTCGATTGAAGTGACGTCTCAGTCAAACTTTGCACCATATAATATAACTTGTGGGGATAATTGCTACTTTCCTACTAGTAGTATTTTTAATGTTTAAACTATCTGTAATGTCGTTTTGAAGTTTGGGACTTCTCTTTTTATTAGATTGTATGTGTTGTGATGTCGTCGTTTTCAAGTTTGCTACTTGATCATGTTTGGTATCAGATTTTTAATGTTTTAGACTTGTGCAGTAGCTATATATGCAGAGAGAAGCATTTGAAGCATCTTAAATCCCAAGATAACATAATTAATTTGAAAGATCAAAGGTATGTGACGAGCCATTTCACATATGACATATATTTTTTATCCATAGATCTTTTAAGCTGGTATATTATTAGGAATCCAGGATGCAACCTTCAAGAGGAAATAGCAAGAATGTGCAGCGACATCAACGATCCAATCGGTGAAATTGTAAGATTTGTATTATAAAAGCCTGGCTTTATGAATGACTATTTTAATCTCAACGAGTTTCTATCTAAGTTTATGTTTGATTGTTCCAAGTTTTTTTTTTGTAATTTTTTTATGCACGCCTTGTGTTTGTCGAAACATCTGAGTGAAAAACTGAATATTTTAAATTGTAGTTATTTGAGTAAGCTAGGTTGTAACTAGATAGTGTGTTCATCCATTAAGTATTTTGTAAGTTTTTTTGTTTAATTGTCTCTTTTAGGACCACGAGGATTGTTTGGACGTCGTGGAAGAAGAAGATTAAAGAATGGAGTCACAAGTGCTCACTGCTTAGAATTACTATGATTTACATATGTGTTAATGGTTTTGTAAGCTTTTGTAGCAAGTACGCTTCTCTATTTATAATTCAGTATAACATTTTATTTGAAATTTGCTATTCATCTAATTCAAGGAACTTATGTGCCACGTGTCATGCCATCTACTAAAGAAATTTGAAATCTTTTAAGGGTTTTTCTTAATTT
>BQNB010025426.1:0-57837 GCA_026074375.1 Tanacetum coccineum
ATGATAAGATCCATCCATAAAACACTGCATACCGGCCCACAAAGTGCGTCTTTACAGGATAAGCACGATAACACCCAGATACAAACCAATTATATCTATAACTCGAACCTCAAGGTTTGGAAGCAATTCCTAGATAGTAAACAGAAGGCCCTATCCAAATATTGAAGTAAATAACAAGTGAGATATGTTCATGTCATTAGAGTGTGTTCAGAGATCGTACAAGTGCTATAAAACGGTAGACGCATGAACCATCAAATTCTCTTCCTCTCGTGAACTACCAGATGCATCAACTACTCAAATGAAATCAAGTTTGTCTAAGCAGTAGTTTACATATACTTAAATTGGCTAATATTTTTAATGTTGTTGGTTCTTTGCAGAAAATACTGAATTGCGTCAACCCATTTCTGTTTGTTGATCTTGTTCTTGCATTTGAATTCTAGAAGACCCTTTCCTGTTTTAACCCCAAAAAAGACATCTTCATTTTCCTTCTCTTTGCAGAATGGCCAAGAAGCTTTCTCTTTGCAGACACCATACACAACACCTGATAACATTATCATATGATTTGAAGAGAACACAGTTAAGCTCTATTCATTTCATTGTATACATATGCATTATATGCGTCGGATTATAACATGTGAGTGTCAGTCCATGCCATTTCACTTTTAGTAAAGACAAATAAGCCTAGGCACACAAAATGTCAAACGGAGAAAATTGTATAAATATAAATATATGTAGCAAATAGCAACATTAGTATAAATGAATTTAAAGCTTGCCTTTATTCTTTGTGGAAAAGGCCCCTCCAACATGATTGCTTTTGAGCTTGATAATAACCTGCCATATGAATTTTCCATAATATTGATTATAATAAGCAAGTCTCATGTTGAGCAAAATATTTCTTTCATTTCGAAAATAGAACTTTGCAAGTTCTTTTAACGTATTTGTACTTCATTTCGTATTTTTAATATATCGTATTTCAATCCTAGTTTATGTGTTAAAAAATGAAAAACAAAATTGATGAATAACATGTAATTGGTATTTTGCTAGGGAAAGATTTTAGTTATTGATGTGTTATTCGGAAGAGGCAGAGTAGACGCTAAGGTGACATACAAATGGAACGTGGTTGGTACTTAAGTCACCCACCTCTCTTACTTTTTTTTTTCATTTTGTGATTCTAGTTTTTTGTTTCGGGATTTCTGTACTTTTGTTGATTCTTTTAATTATATGGCAACTTCATCTTCTTCACAAAGCCCACAAAATCAATTTCATGCACGACTAGACTTTTAAGGGTCGAGTATCAAAAATCGGAAGGTCATTGTATCTTTATACAGTTGGCGGGCATGGCCTACACCACCATCCGTATGGTTACTACTAATCGCCCAAGCCAACGGCTACTCTGTTCTGAGAAAACAACAGCGGCATTTGTTGCCGACCCGGATTGCGGTCTCGAAACAATCACCACCTATCCATACAACCGTTTAGAACGCAACCACCGTTCACAGGATGACAAAAAATATAAGGCAAGAAGTCATCCTTGTTATCACCTTAGTGGCATTGCTAAACATTGTAAAGGTCAAGACCCTAAAAATAATGTAATAAAAGAGAAGCTAATGTCACACTTTCTAGGGGAAGGTCATAAATTACCATGGGTCGGAGACCTTTTCACCGGTAGCCTAAATGATTTTGAAAGTGCAAAGAAGCGTGACGAGAGAACTATGAAATTTATCGTCATCCAAGAAAATCACATTATCATAGAAATACAAATAATTCGGAGCTCATAGCTGGGATCGATGTTTTCGCGGATGACCCTGTTAACCACTATGTTGAGGTCAAATGTTCGTGGGGGGAGAAGTATGGGGACAACGAATTTACAATGGTATATTTTTACGTTTTCACCACTGTATGATACCGGCACCAAAACCAAGAAGACGACACGTGCTTTGGAACAAGATCAGGTGCTTTGGAAACAGATTACGGGAATAATTTTAATTGCAGTAGTTTTAGTAAGGGGTGTTGTAGTAATCGTATTAGTTATTATTATTAACTAAATTAGTTTTGTAATATGACATTTATACCTATTATGAGCTATTTAATGTTTTGAAACTAGATAAACATTAAATGTCTCATAATACATATGTATGACACATTACAAAATTATTCGGTTAATAATAATAACTAATACGATTACTTCAACACCTCTTACTAAAATTACCGCATCTAAAATTATACATGTAATCTGTTTTCGAAGCTCCTGGTCTCGTTCCAAACCACGTGCCGTCTCATCGATTTTGGCGCGGGTATCATACAGTAGCGGAAATGTCAAAATCTACCCTTTTAAATATGTTGTTTCCAAACTTCTCACCCCACGAACATTTGACCTCCACATAGTGGTCAATGGGGTCGTCCGCTGAGACATCGATCCCAACTATGAGCACCAAATGATTTGCATTTCTATGATACTTTGATTTTCTTGGATGACAATAAATTTCATCGTTCTCTCGCCACACTTCTTTGCGCTTTCAAAATAATTTACGCTACCAGTGAAAAGGTCTCCGACTCATGGTAATTTATGACCTTCCCCTAGAATGTTTGACATTAGCTTTTCTTCTATTACATTCATTTTAAGGTCTTGACCTTTACAATGTTTAGCAATGTCACTAAGGTGATAACGAGGATGACCTCTTGCCCTATATTTTTTGTCATCCCATGAGCGGTTGTTGCGTTCAAAACGGTCATATGGATACCTGGTAATCGTTTTGAGACAGCTATTTGGGTCGGCAACAAATGCCGTTGTCGTTTTCTTAGAATAGAGTAGCCATTTGCCCAAACGAGAGCTGCAGCTTCTCATAACCTTTAGTAGTAACCATACGGATGGTGGTGGAAGCCATGTCCGCCAACTGTACAAAGATACAGTGACCTTTCGATTTTTAATCCTCAACCCTTAAAGTTCGGTCCTGCATGAAATAGATTTTGGCGAGCTTTGTGAAGAAGATGAGGTTGCCAGATCTGTCATTCCCACAGGTTAAGACGTTAAAATTAAAATAATCAACAAAAATATGAAAATCAGGAAATAATAAACTCTAATAATCGCAAAATAAACTCAGAATGGTGATGTTAACCTTTAATTTCGTGTGTGAATGTTGTTTATGTTATGCTTGAAAGAGAAAATTAAAGGTGATGAAAGAAACACACACCAAAAAGTTATTTATAGGAAATGAAAATAACCATAATGGATGTCAATATAAATAGGTTGTGCGGGTTTAGGTCACGGATTACAACAACGGCTAATAAATTAGTATGTGTTGAAATGAGTCCGGTCGTTTTAGGTTAGATTGAGTTTACTTTTGTCCAAAACACATTCTAAAAGTTAATAATCTAATTTTCTTAAACAAAATAACTAAACTTTGCAAACATTGTATATTTTTCATGTATAAAAAACGTGTATGTTTAAGAAAGATTATATATTACCTATGGAAAGCTGGAAGAGAGACAAAAGCTCTGGAAAAAAGTGTAGAAACTGTGTTTTTTGTGAATGTTCATCACAGAGAGGTGGTGAGACAACTGCGTTCATTACGTCATGTGATGAAAATGTCAAACAATGTTTGACATTTTTATTCTCATGGGAGGGGGAGGTTGTGGCCGTCCAGTATCACACCGTCATACTCTTCACGCGTGGTGTTTGTGTGTGGTGGATCAAAAAATGAGAGCCAAAGCCACCGGTTAAATTGAGAGTGTTATATGTGTATGTTCATTTAGTGGTGTGTAAGTAAATAGTGATGATTGAGTGACTGTTACCCGAGGTAAATTTGGTGATAGGGTTTAAGGGAAATACGTGTAGGATGATATCAAACAAGCATACAAACACACGAAAATCGAGAACAATAGTCGGCAGGATTATTATGAGTTACTGATATGAATACACAAAACGATTATTATCTGTGAGATAATAATCACTCTATAGAAAATACAGAAAATTATGAGACTAGTAGCAGTAATCTTAAGAACAATGAAGGAGAATATGACTGCTTTCTTGTGAGTGGTGAGACAAAAGGGACGGGAAGGTGATACATTGCACCCTTCCACAATTCTAGGGTAACCATGAGTCCTTTATGTAAGAGTGATAAAAGGGTAATGTGTTTCGTATCATTCCTCAACATAGAGATGCCATACATATACTGTTGGGCTACAGCGGAATACAACTCATGACAGCTAATACAACCCATGACAACTAATACAACTCATGACAGCTAACACTCCCCCGCAGTTCGAGCGGCAAAATCGCAAAAGCTCGGACTGGAGTAGAAAACTAGAAAAGAGAAAAATAACAGTCGTGCGGATTTGTGACCTTAGCACAAATCACCAACACAAATTACAAGATAATTCAAAGTATCCCTATAACGGAGAATAATTCAAAGTATTCTCTCAAAGATATAATAAAAATAAAATAAATTTTTTTGTGTGTGTTGGCTGTCAAATAGTCCGACGAAGTCTACTAGTGTGCCCTCAATAAACATGTGCTGTCATTGATTCTCACAAACTCCCATCCTTACAACAAAGCCGACCAAAGAAGAGATAGGAACCCCACCATTTCATTTCTATCACATAAGCAACAAAAACACACCAAACAAACCAAAACCACTTAAACCATCGAAATCACCATAACAAAACCTCCACCTAGCCCATACAAAAATATACTTCTAAATTTCATATATCCATGGCTCGTCCAGATATTAAAAGATCTAATGATATAAATACCAGAAAGATCTAAACAACATTGGAAAGACCGATACAACCCAAATAACTTAAAGCCACGAAAGTAAGATGCACAAACCACCATAATCAACCAAACCACCAAGCCTACCGAAAATACCTACACAACAAAAATATTGTGGTGGCCTAAGCAGATGGCAGCAAATGGTGGAGGCAGTGTTTCGTCATTTCAGTTTGGATGAGTAGGTGGCCCTTAGAGATAACATAAATGGGTTGTGTGTATTATTACACCGAGAGAGAGGAGCCGAATGTGACTACTCCGGTGGTTATTTTCATGTTGCAACAAAAAGGAAAGAGACGAAAAAGACAAATATGTTTGGGATCCCTCCGAATCATCAGCGATTTGCCGATGACCGGAGGACAACTATTTTTGTGATGAAGGTTTAGTGTTTTTGGGTTTGGATCGTAACCTCTGATATCATGTAAGACAATGAAAACCCCGTAGGTATAATTTTATTAATGACCATTATTTGTAATGGTGAAAACCCTAATACCCTAAACCCACAAACCGGGCTTGGGCCTATTACATAAATAACTTTGACTAACAACTTTGACTAACATTAATTACTATGACTAACAACTTTGACTAACACTAACATATATCCTCTAATACTCCCCCACAGTCCGAGCGGCGAAATCGCGAAAGCTCGGACTGAAGAAGAAAATTAAGAAAGCAAAATAAAACAATAAACCAAAATAAAACGGGATAACCCAAAGTATCCCCTATTCTAATTTTTATTTACGGATAACCAAAGTATCCGAAGGATAAACCAAAGTATCCCAAACAGTCGTTTCGGGAATAAGAACCCTAGATTCGACACCAACAAAAGTCGTCTCGGGAATAAAAACCCTAGATTCGACACCAACAAAAGTTATCTCGAGAACACCAACAAAAGTCGTCTCGGGAATTAATACCCTGGATTCGACATAAAAAAATAATTAAATAACTATAATGATAGGTACAGAGTCAACACCAAAACCACCAATGACAGAACACAAAATCTTCTCTTTAGCTTTCCTATCACTCCTTTCCTTAGCTTTCGTTTCAAACAAATCCTTCCTATCCATCATCTACTAACGACAATCAGTAGTAGTCCTATAGACTAATTAATGAATCAATAATGGTATTTTGCTATTTTGCTATTTTGTTGATGAGCCACTTGTGGATATGATTTTAATGGCAAACAACAACAAGATAAAGAACAGTAAGGTAGATTTGTGGTTTTCATTGTGTCCAATTTTTTTTTTTTTTGATCTTTGGTTTTATTGACGAGAGGGAGGTGAGTGGTTTGACGGGATGGTTTAATGGAGGCGGCTCAACATAGCCACCTCGGTCTGAGGATCAGACCTGCTCCGATACCATGTAAGAGTGATAAAAGGGTAATGTGTTTCGTATCATTCCTCAACATAGAGATGCCATACATATACTGTTGGGCTACAGCGGAATACAACTCATGACACCTAATACAACCCATGACAACTAATACAACTCATGACAGCTATAATGACAGCTAACACTTTAGAGAATAACAAGTCCATCTTTAGCCCCTCTACTTCTTTATTAGCTGAAAAGATAAACAAACACAAGTAAGAAGAATAAACTTGGCAAGCAGATTATGATACGAGTTTTAACAATACGTGTCACTAACATGGCAATGATGAAGATGTGAACTATTAAATCAAATAAAATGGCAATGATGAAGATGTGAACTACTAAATCAAACTAAGAGTGAACTCGTTGAATGAGGGTGTTCATATTTGTTAACTGTGTTTTTATTTAAATGTTTTAACAAAATATATTTCGTTTAAATTAAATTTATAATTATCATTAAAGTGTACTCATAATTTGTTGATGTTGCTTTAAAACCTGTACATTGAGAACTTTTTCATATCATTTCTGCTACATCTCTAATAAACTTAGAGATTTATTCTTTTTTTTTTAATTTTTGTATTCAATGAGGATTTCAAACCGTGCGTTACAGCGGAGCATTCGTATACTATAGTGTTGCAGTCATTGGAAGAGTAGACTTTTTTCTATATTATAGGCGGCTTTCATGTATTGATTGTGCTTGTTGCGGCAACTTAGATACAACTTTGCCTAAAGAAAAGAACTACATTTCTTTTTATGTACATAATACAAACAACCGCATATAAAATAAAGGCAATGGCCACGATCTTTACTCCTCTACTTGATGATATGTTCTGTCGAAATTTTCTCATTTTGAATCAAAATTGTAAACTTTGCTCAATACGGTCTTTTAGCAAGTTGGTAGCCTCTGGAAATAAAGGACCTTTGCTAAGTGCAGGTCTCTAATAAGCAACAACCTGCACATAACATGACCACACATTATGTCCATACCACGCAAACAACACACTTCAGAGTATAAATTTGAAAAACAAAGAATGTATCTGGAACTCTATGGAATATTAACTTGAGCATGTTCAGCGGTTCTTTTATGTTAACTGACAACTGCTGATGAGATTGGATTGATTGGTTCATCAATTTCTATATGCGTTGATTTGACTTCGCTGGCTGCAAACTCAATGGAATATTGGGAGGGTATTTTCTTCTTGTAAATTACAGTGTCAGATACCATTAACCATATCTTGTCTACAGCAGCTACACAGTACAAAGTTAGTTCTGCTATTCACATATCGGGAGGCCATGACCTTTCCCGACATGTTGACACCTTCAATAACATGTTGAAAACGATTAAAATAACTATAAACACTTTTGTAAGACATGCCAAGCAAACTTTTGAGTGAGTCCGTATATACATCCAAACTACATGTGCGATTATTTCAGGAACATGAGCAGTTTTGGAAAGAAATCCCGAACACTCCTAAAATAAATTAATGACCCTTATATAATCAAAATCACGTATATAAGCTAAATTACCTGCAAAGCCAAATGACACATACATCGTTTATAAATGTCTAATTTATTAGTATTAGCTAAGATGTAGTCACAAACATACAACAACAAATAGCATAAAGACGAGGAACAAATCAAAAAAGGGGTACAATTTAAGCAACTCAAAGCATAAACAAACAATTATTCAACCACTTCGAGTGGTGCTTTGCTCATTATACGACATGTTGACCCAAAAAGTGTGCCTGTGATGAAGTGATGAAGATTGGCATAGCGGAAATTGATCAGCCCTTTTTAGGTTTAATCATGAACTTCATGTGCTTAAGTGTGCATAGTAATTTTCTTGGTAATGTAACCATGTAATTATATCATAAATTACGCTACTGAACCAATATGTTATCCTTGACATCTACTCGATGCTATATGTCTCAAAGCACATGCATTCTGCTAATAATTAGTCAAAGAATTATGCTTTTAGATCCATAGCGGCACACGCATTATATTAAAGCTCTGTTAACTACAAAATGCTGCACGTTTACATTTCTTGCGTATGCAAGTTGACCCAAATCATACTTAGTAATATTTAATAGATACCCCAGTGATGCACAACATCTCTTTCTAATATTAGTAAACTACTTTCATATATTTGTACAATCAATTCGACGTACCTCCACATAAGGAACACACACAAACGCAATCTCTAACAATAAAAATACAACTGTGATAAAAATTACATTAAAACGCAAAATTAAAACTGGGTTATGTATATAATCATCACACCTCAGGAAAAATCCAAAATTTATATAAAAAATGGATCAAAAAAATACCTTGAAACTGTTTTCAAAAAACAATTATATGATTTCTGTATGACGTGACCAAGAATATAACAAATACTACATAACATCAAACTTTAATCTATAAAAATATGCAATGCAGTGGCTTTAGGTATTTGTTGGTTATTAATAACCTTCGTGTTATCCCTTGGAACTGCAGCATTTTTTCTTCCTTCTGATTTCCAATACAACATCCTTGTTTGGATCTTACTCTTGTGTTGTATGTATAGTTCTCCAAAGTGAAGTTTCTGGTGCAAAATTCTTTAATGTCTTGCTGTAAGAATAGCAGAACGTCCTTTATACTTTCACTCTTTTTGGAAAAAGTCATTCGTTTGTTAATTTGATTATGAGATAGAAGTTAATTAAGAGGTTGCGGCAATAACCATACTCGTAGCTTATTGAATGATCCATCAAGTCGTCCATCATCCTGCAATATTCCACTAATCCTCTATAGCTCCACTGGTGTTGACAACGTGTTTGGTTGGAACCTTCTTGGAAAAGGTCGACGGTCGCTTAAGGTTGGACAATTTGTCAAAACAAGGGCTCCTCCAAACTCGACATTAAAGTCAGGTTAGCGTTAAAAAGACACTAATAGATACCTGTATGTGAGGAAGTCCATCACTATCCACCCATAGATGACATCAGGAAAGAAAAGTAAGTTTTTGTGCAACTCTCTGAAACTGTACATGTTGTTATAGAAGTTATGAAATATGTCAATAGAGATTTATTTTTACCGCAAAAGAAAGACACATTAATAGTTTTCAAGGCTAAGCTTGGTTGTGAAAACTGCTTTAGGAAATCGCATTAGCCATGGGTTCAGCTGATTAGACTTTACTATCTTTTCGCTCGGTTTCTTAGCGGGTGAAGGCACTTAATGTTCAAAGATAATATCTCCTCAAAGTCTTTACTTAGGGAAGCCTATTTGGTTTATGCTAACTTGTAGATGTGATTTTTTAAGGACAAACACAATCTTAACCGCTTTTCATACATAAAACATGTTCTTCACTAAATTGATCCGATGGATTCTAACAACGAGGAATCAATACTTAATTCGCCTAGAAATACAAGAATCTTTTAAATAACAGTTTAAGACATATAAGCACCCCACAACATATAAAGATAAGAAAATTAAGTACTTTTAGTAAAATACCCTCTTTAACATGGCCACAAAATTCACCAACCTCCGACGGAGGCAACTCTAATGTATAGCCCGCACATACCATAACCCCCCACCGAAGGTGACCATTTATCGCTACTCCTTTGTAAACGTAGACATCCTGACAATTAACCAACACAACCATGATTATAGAAAATCCTTACCCACTGTTTTATCCGTTAAATTTAAGATGATTTATCAGCTTAAGAGAGCGTTTAGCGAACTGAATTACTACTACTCGTTTTATCGCATCTGTGTTACCCTTAAAAACCCATATCAACCAATCAGACTGAGTTCATACTATGTAACTTTTTACTACCTTGTAGATTTGTTGTAACAAATAAGCGAATATAAACACTATCTAAGCTCAGATGTTTTAACAACAATTATCACAAAGAACCCAATAAAATAAAGCATTCCAACACAAAAAATATCATATTTTATGTGTTCGGTGCTGTACAGAAAAGAATTAAACTAACTCACCGGAAACATCATCCTATGAAACCATCAGGTTATCTTACTTTTAGTACGGGTATACTCGGCGTTTCTAACTTCGAGAGTGATTCACATCTTTTTAATATACTTAAAACTATTCCTCTAGATTAAAATCACTAAAATAAGTTTTAATCCTTACTACAAACACAATAATGAATTAAACTAGAAGCATAGGAAACACTTTTACCTTAATTCTTCACGACTGTTCTTGTCTACTTCGACCCCATTATTTTAGATTGTTCACTTCGGTTCCGAAAATTTGTGCATGATGAATTCTTTTTTGTTTTTGTTGGATTGAGGATCTGGTGAATTTGAGGCGGTGGAGGAAGATGAGGATCCAGATGATGCATAACGTGATTTCGTGTAATTGATAAGGGACGGGTAACTTGAGGATAGAAATAGGTGCGTTAAATACTGATGGGCCTGGCATACATAATTGGTTCAGATTTAGCCTGGCCCTACCGACACATTTTGCGAATTAGCCTGCACTATATAGAGTGACTTATATATTATTAAATTATATATAGATATATATATATATCTTATAAGATTATAAAAAAATAAAAACGCCAAATGAGGAAATCAGTTGTTTAGGGTTTCGACATGGTGGTTGAAACAAGGAAAAGGAAAGCATCAGGATCATCATCAAAATCACCTTCTGTAAGTTTATCTAATATTATACATATACTTGAATTATTGAAAAAGTTAAGTTAATAACACTATAAGCGATTGGTCAAAATTTACAAACACAAGTGGGTTTGGGAGTTTATTTGTTGTTGGTTTTCTTGTTGTAGCAGGGCTTATTTGAGGGTGTTGATAGTGTTATTATTTTTTAGGCTTAATAAGCTGGACCGAGTTGGTTCTCACACCCTTCATTCAAACAAATGATATTGTTTCAATAGTTTTATCGTATTATTATATTTAAGATTTGTTTGATCATTATTCAGTATAGGATTCTAACTGTGCTCATTGCACCAGTGAGGTTCACCTCCTAAGAAATCTAAAATTATCCAACGAGGAGGACGAAAAAGTGTCGCCACTACATCGTCTCATGACATCCCGTCCTAGTAATTCTTCTTTCTTTTCGGTTTGTTTGGATTATCAGCTTCTTTGTCTGTTTAACATATGTGTACATGTTTCAATAATTTGATCATTATTGTTATTTTTTAGGCGAACAAGACACCAGTTCCCTTGTCTTATTACGGGAGGCAACTTTCACTACCCCTGATTGGCTACTCATGATGGATTGACTATGGCTGTGTCTGCTAAGGCCAACTGGCGAAGTCAAGGTATAATAAGGAAACCTCAACCTAGGAAGATAGTTTTTATTCAAAGCCACAGGTCACTTTTTTTCCTTCCCGATTCGCCCTTTTTTCCCCATGAACTATGTTGGCATTGCCCATGGCAAGCAATTCCACAAGAGAAATGTATGATCTAAAACATTTAGTAATACTCCTTCAAGTATCGTCCTTTTTTCTTTTTTTCTAGAATGGTGGCAATTTCAACTCCAATATTAAAAGAAGGATGAATTTTCATATCTCCCTTTTTTTCATGATTAATTTTCACATATACACAAATTAACATTTGATATGCTAATGTACAATGCTTTTTAAAGGCATGGTTTAGGGTAAATATGAAATCTGATTTGAGGAAGGTGTGATATGATATTGCCTCGTTGTGTGTTGATCATTATTGTTTTTTTTTTTGTATTTCCCAGGTCGAGCTTTGCACCTCCTCTAAGAACAATAGTATCTTACTACCCCCCCCCCCCCCCCTCCCAAGCACAAGTATGTGAAGTTAAGCCCCCCCCCCCCCCACCCCCCCCCCCCCCCCCCCCCCCCCCCCGCCCACCATGAATTTCTTTTACTCTAGCTCGCATTGATGCTAACAACAACAACTTTAACTATTGCCATCTTTCTAATTATTGTTATTGTTGTGATGCACAGAGCCACTTGAAATTCCAGAGGCCTGTATGATATGATACAGAATGCAGATAGAGTTAGAGAAGTCTCTAGAAGCTGAACAGCAACTACTCAGGTCTGCAAAACGCCAAATTGCGAATCTTTGGAGTCCGATATTCACGTCTGTTCTACCGTGCCTCTGCATGTTTATACTGAAGATTTGCCAACTGACTGGATATAGTATGTTCTCTAGCTGCGGCCTTTATATTCTTGTTTACTGTAGCTTGTAAACAGTTCAAGATAATTAAATAAATTTCTTATCTCCCTTTGTTCTCGTACTCGTACCCTTTTCTTGCAGCGACCCCGTTACACTCCTTGGCACCATGTTCCCAAGCCTCTTACATCACCCAAACCCAAAACGGAGAAGAAGAAGAAGAAGAAGACGACGAGGACGAAGGAGATCCAGATAACCTGTACGTATTCCCATTCCTTATTAATGTTACTGCTTGTGTTAGAGAAAATTATTACAACGCTACGTACGATTTTTTTTTTATTATTGCACTCTGATCATTAATAAGCCAAGTCCAGACAATTCTGCATGTATTATGAGGAAAAAAAAGGCCAAGTTTCTAATCTAAGATAATGTGGATATGTGTTTCTTTATTCAGGGAGCTCCCCTAATGAACCACTCGGCAAGTATCCGTTGTAGAAGAGTGGAAGTCTGGAATTTGTTTAGAAAGGACAGAGAATAGCTGTTTGTATCAGTTATTCGTCTCTCCTTTTTCTCTTACATCTATATAATACCTACATCAGATGGATTCTGGCGCATAAGTTATTTCATCCATTTTTCATGCGTGTGTGGCAGAAGCACAAGCGCACATGGTTGCTGGGGTTGGCAATGATTTAAAATTGTTGATAAGGGATGAGATGGTTATTCCTTTACTTGGAAAATTTGCAGTTTTGACACTTTAACCAGATCTTGTCAAATTGGTTTGGTTCATTCCTTCACCGGCATCTCAAAGTTTTTGGAGACTGGTCTTCGTGCCAACTGTTTCGCTTACATAAATTAATTCTATGTTGTTAGTATGTTAACGAAGACGAAGACAACCAGGTCAGCGGGGCTGAATTCATGGAGTGCAAATTCTATAAATTCTCCTCGATGTATATCTTCTACATGACCATAGAGGCCATTGAACAAGGGATACCTGGAGTGTATGAGGGGACCCTCCCCCCTAGAGTCGAAATTGTGACGTGTCGAGTGGCAAAGACGCTGATGGTAACTTTTAACTAACGGATCGTAAACCAAAAGTGTATGTGAAATATAATGGAGTATCACAGTGAGCTACATTGATATGGTTTCACTTCTTATTAGGGACATTGGTGAAATTTGTGGGTTGTTATAACAAATCAATCAGCCTTCTACTGTCCTACTTCATCCATCTCGTTCAACAGCATCTGCAGAAGATGACTCATTGGACCTTGAATGCAACAATGCTGTCAACCATTTGATTTTGGACCTGTTATTCACTATTTACCTAAAAAGCAAGTTTTGGGTCATACAAGTTGCATGTTATTGATAAATGAGTGCACTACTCAGGCTCACACATGTGATATAAAGTAAAGATATGGGCCACCACTTATAGCAAAAGAAATAACATAGAAATACAGTAAAATGATAGACACACCTAGTAAAGGTTTTTTGTTCAAGATCCGATATCCCAGTAGCAGCAAAAATACTGGCGCGTTGCCCTTCCTCCTGAGGAACATTTTGGGGTTCTTTATTAGTCTATGTTCACATAAATGCTGCCGTAAGGGGTATGTAGAGCATAATGAACATTAAAGTAAAGAAACGACATAGTGGCTAATTAATATTAATCCTATACGTTCCACACACAGCAAACCTAGGCACCTAGCCTATAGTAGCTTACGATTTACCACTATTACAAAACAATAAAATGTTTTTATGCTCATATACTTGATACAAGATCCATAATAAGAAAGTACAAAGGTAAGGATCCATTCTATGGTTTATGGTTTGTCTTGGAATAGATTGTGATTGTTACTCAATTATATTTATGATCATTTCTTTCTTGCCAGAGTTATACAAAAGTTGTTCATTTTGCTATTATTTACACCATTAAAGCATCACATGCTATCCTCCAGTTCTGTACCATAACCTTAAATAATCTTGTCGCTGTAGATGGTACTCCCCACACTTTCAACTCACTGATATGAAAAAGTAAACTTACTACTTTTATATATGAAAGTGATGTTACAAAGAAGTACACTCTTTACTATGATAACATGAGGCCTGTATATATAGCCTTCACAAGAAAACAACTAGGAAAGAAACTACCTACTTCCTCTTCCTAAAGAACCGGTACACGCTACTCAGTAGTAACCCATGCACTCTTAATGTCCACAATAATCGGTTAAAGTAGTATACCAATTCAAGCTCTAAATTACTAACTAAAACACACAAAACCATAGACTTGAGCTGGTCCATCCATGCATATGTGAACCACAAAGACATATCAACTTAAGCTGCTCTAGCCATGCATGTGTTAACCATAAAAGATTAATCCAACATTCACCCCCTTAATCGTTTATTCACGCCACCTCGGTCACATCCTATGCACCTTCTTTCGAACCATCTCGATTATCGACCTTTCCCAGACACCCGACCTCCAGCTCGGTCACGTCCAAAGTCACTAGCTCAACCGTTCACAACACTTGTAACATGTAACATGGCATCCCGTGGGAGACGTTCATTACCATCCAGACTTCTCCCGGACTTACGACCTTCTCCCCGGCCACGTCCAAAGCCACATGATTTGAACTTCCACCGCCATAATGTTCACACCGTGTTGCTTCTTCATTATCTTCTTGTCTTGATAACCACACCTTTGCCGATCAATGCTATTCCGTGAGATTCTTCCACCGATAAAAAAAACAAGGTGACGACCACCTCTACCGTCTTCCAATACCCGCAACATGAACCGAACTCAAAGCCACCTGCTTTGATTTCCTTTCACTTATCTTTTCCGTGCCTTTGGTTAATCACACATAAACATGTTGATCAAGGGTGGAACCTGTGATCATAACATCACAGCCGCTAACATCTTCACTCAACATTGTTCCGAGAGCACTTTTCCACCGATCAAGAAAACAAAGCCACCCGCTTCTACCGTTTTCTTTCACCCGCCAAACGAACCGAATCAAAGCTACCTGCTTTTCCCGACTCCTCCCGTCCGTTTATCCCGCGACCCCGGTTAGTCTCTCACGACGAACAAACATGAAGCTACAACCCTTTACCGATCATACCCGTTCCACGAGACCCATTCCACCGACCAAGAAGACAAGCTACACACTCTACCGTCTTCTTACACCTGCAGAACGAACCAAATCCAAAGCCACCTGCTTTGACGGATCCTTCCCGTTCGTTTCACGCACTCCCGTCGGTTAGTCTCTTCAACATGGAACAACTCAACGCCCCTTAAAGACAAAACCCGGTTCCCTGCTGCGTCCGCCCCGAAGGGCTACACCTTCTCTTGAAACCGACTCTCAAACCCGCCTTTAATCGAACGAAGCTCTTGATACCAAATGTAGAATTCAGATGGTACTCCTCATACTTTCAACTCACTGATATGAAAAGTAAACTTACTACTTTTATATATGAAAGTGATGTTACAAAGAAGTACACTCTTTACTATGATAACATGAGGTCTAAAATTATTACAAAACAACTCTTCAGAGTCAGAGTGATACGTGTCTAAATGATCCATAACATAACATAAATAAACTCCTAGAATGCAGTCTCTATAGAAAGGATCCTTAGGGGATGATAGCCTGCTAACTTGACAATCACTAAGCATTTGCTTCACCTGAAAATGATATTCGAAAAGGTCAACATAGAGTTGGTGAGCTCGTAGGTTTAGGAGAAAACCCAATTGATGTGCTTGAGTTTAAGAGTGGACAATAGTGCAATATGAGAGCAGAATGCAAGCAGTAGTATTTAGAATTTCAACATCTTAACACATCATACCAGGGTATCCCAACCCAATTATCAAATCAATAGTCATCCAAACGCTTATATATTTCCAAACCTATCGCCTACCAGCTGAAGCTACACAGTCGGCCAAATAGTCTTATGCACAAGTTCGAATAGAACCTTACATGAATAGATTCCACATAGAATTTGCATAAATAGATCCCATGGCATTCACATAAGCAATCACAGGCACATATCATTGTCCAAAAACGTAGAAATTGTTTTCCATAGTAGTAAAAGTAGTTTGAAATAGACTTGAGTATCATTTTCCCCTAACGGAAAATAGTTTAAAAAGTAGGGCTATGAGAACTCACCTTAAAGAAAGATGATAAGTAGCTCGACAAAAGATGATTAAACAATAGAGTGCAACGGCGTCCAGACACGACCTAATCCATTAATGTCCGATTCAGGAATATGTTTTAAATGTAGATTTAGGGTTGATGTATAAGGGTTTTTAGAAAGAAGTATGTTGTACAATTGTTTTTAGTATTATTGGTTGTGTGATGGTTGACAAGTTGGACTCAAAGAGAATATACCAATGTAGTTATATATATATTAGATATTATGTACTCGTAATGGTTAAAGAAATAGGCAAGTCGAATAAATAACAAGTAGAAATTTAGAAGTAAATAAATAAACGATGAACCATTATTGGAATATGTTTCGACGATTTACCCGGTAAATCCCAAGTTATCTAGATTAAGTGTTTAAGGTATGAGAATTAACATGTTATAAATACATAAGAGTAATGGTAAGAGTTTTATATTTTATAGAATTATAAAATATATTTTTTGTCTTTTAGTCGATTTATTAAAATAATATTATTTTATTATTACGTTTTTTTGTCGGATTTAAAAAAGTAAGTTTTTTGTAAAATATTTCTAAGTATAGTATTTTTATTAAATTTTCGTATAACCCGTTTGTTTATGAAAACTTTCCAAGGTTTTAAACCTTATTTTCAAACTTTTTTCTCAAATCAACAATTTTCGACAAAATGACAAAATCTACGTTTACGTGACATTTTATCAAACAAGCCCTCCAAACGACTATTTTAATTATCCTAATATATACAAGTATAAAACGTTTCAATATCTTTTTTAAACGTTCAAGAATATTAGTGTTTCACTTATTGGGCTTTAAGGCCCAATATTAGTCCAAAATCTTTAATCTTTATTTTTAATCCGAAATAGGCCCAATATCCAACTAAAGAAAAGTCCGATAATATTAGTAAGCCCAAAATATCAATCAAAATAAGTTTTTTGAATAAGTAGAAAATAAGCCGAAAGAAATGCCCCAAAATAAGCCAAAGCTTATTGGGCCTTGGTTTGTGCCACGGCATGTATTAGCCCAAACAAACACTTTCAAAAGTATATTAAGCCCAAAATAAACCAATAACTTATAAGATACGCAAATAAGCACTTTAGGTATTAAAATAAGCTACACAAAAGCCATGAAAATAAACCGAACCACAAAAAGGTCAAAAATTAGCCACGGCTTATTGTCCCTTTTTGGGTCATGTGTTTTATAAGCCCAAAATCAATAAGCATAGCTTAAAAATAAGCTATTAAGCCACAAAGTACTTTTAGTTCTTTTTTTCGAGCCAAAATAAGACAAAAGTAGTAAATAACCTAAACTACCTTTCTTTTATTCCTTATTTTTTTCGAGCCCAAATGAGCCCACGAAAAGCTATAACAAGCTTTTCAAAAGCTTATTTATAAGCTAAATAAGCAAAAACTATTTAGTACAAAAATATTATTCTATCATCACAACCAAAATATAAAAATGACTTTTTCCTTGTTTTCCTTTCCTTTTGTTTTCGAACCAAACGCACCTTTAATATCGTTTTTACAAGTTTTTTTTAGCTTTTGATTTTTAGAAAACGCATTGTAGAACTATCATTTATGCATCATTAGACATTCAAAAATACAAAAATTATTGAAAGAAATTGACTTACAAAAGAGGGTTTTGAAGAGGATTAAAGCTTAGACAAACAACCATTATGTTGTTTTTATATACCCAAACACCAATAGAATCAACCTAGATGTGTTTAAACCTTCATTCTCTTGTTCAAAAATGGAAAAATGTGGATTGTTTATGTGTGTGTTAGTTTGAACGAGAGCAAGGGAAAAGAGAGAAGAGATTTTTCTAGTGTTTGTATTTTGATGAAATGTGTGTGTTTTGAAATGAAATAAGACAAATAAAGATGCATGCACTAGACAAAGTTCCTAAAAGAATGCCTTGTGGTTCCCTTGTGGTGGCTGGCCTTATTATGATCCTAGGAGGGATCCTAGATGTTTTGTCTCTTGTCGGGTTATCTATTTTTCTTTGTTCGTGATTTAATTGTATTTTTAGCAATTGTTAAAATATGTTTAGTTACTCTTAGAATATTAGAGAAATAAATCTTGTAGTCATTAACTGCTTTAGACTTAATATGGGCTATGAACGGACATGCCGGAACGCGTTTTTTGACTTTTTAAGCTTTTTGCGGGACCGACCTCCCGGAAATTGATCAAATATAGATATAAGCATTTAAAAAAAGAGATTAATTCTAGGAATAATAGAACCATTAAATGATTAAAATAAGAATTAACTACCGTTAACACGGTCACTGATCCTGACAGAAACAGTAAAAGTAAATAAAACAGAGAATTTGTCAAATACCGTACAAAAAAACACCGACACCTAACCCGCATAAAACACGACGCCATTTTGCGTCAAGCGCTACAGTGCCGACCCATTTGGGTTTTTTGGGCTTCCAGTTTGGGTGGCGCGATTACAATAACGTGGAATATACAAGTAGGCAATATAAAAAAAAGTTGTCGGCACAAAATAGGTAAAAAAAAATCACAAAACGTATCAAAATACAACCAAAGACCCAAATAAACCGACCTAAAACGCACGTCAAATACCGTACAAAAAAACACCAACACCTAACCCGCATAAAACACATTCTTACACCTTAATGATTTTGAAAATATTTAAAATAAACCGCCATACATTTACTATAAAAAAAAATAAACAAAAAATTAACTGCTCGTTTTAAAAAAGAAGAAGGCGAATTAACTCGAGCGTTAAACCTGAAAACACTAGCCAATATCCATGGTAAGTTGGGCTTGACAAGACAATGGTTTGACCATTATCCACTCTATTATTAACAGTTGACCCAGCCCACTCACAAATTTGTATCCTAATAATAATATATAAGATTATAAAAAAAAAACAAAAAGAAGAGGAAATCAGTTGTTTAGGGCAACTTTATGTTTCTTTATCTCGAGCAACATCTCCCGAAGGTTTAAAAGTTCTAATCAAAAACCTCGAAGATGAACCACCAAATACTACTAAAAACATAGTATACAAAGACTTTCTATCGAATATAGAAATAGCACAGGTTTACTTAATATTCTTTCGTACACAAAACAAATTACTATTAATTATTACATTTGTAATTTCACAACATTATGACTCTCTCATGGCAGAAAGTAGTATAGCAAATCCACAAAAGCAAAGCAAAGGAAAAATGATTCTTTTTAGGACCATCGGCCTCAAAGACATAAAACCAACACATAGCAACAAAATAGTTAGAGTACGTGTTTATGGAAAATGGATTGGCCGCAATGTCAGAACAAAAGAACCAGCAACTTTTCGTTGTATGTCTACATAAAGAGGTACACCCCATTAATAAATTAGATAAAAAATTAAAAAGAATACATAAGATACTCAAACCATATATCCTATTGCTAACCCACTTTTTACGATTACAGGGAAATGCCATCCAAACACGACCAATTGTTACCGCTAAAAGCGGCTTACAGAACTTCACGTTTCATCTGCAAAGAGACCAAAATGTGGCAGCGTACATTAAACAACAAAACAACATCCATTTTTCAAAAATATACTAGCATTTAACCAAATATTATATTATCAAACTACATTCGGTGTATCCATTGAACCAATGACCCAATTATGACGTACTTAACCATGTATCCTTTGTAACCCACAAACCATATGTAGCACTCTGTTTTAGACAATGTAATTTACCCTGTATATTTATTTCTAATAACAAATGTCTTATCTATTAGGTACTTAAGACAAGCTACTTATGGTTATATTAACAAACCCGAGCCCTAAAGAAACCGAAATATAACACGCGAAATAAACCTCAGTTACACGTCCCTTATCAATTACACGAAATAACGATATGCATCTTCTGGAATTCCTCATCTTCCCTCCCACCGCCTCAAAATTCCACCAGATCCTCATTCCACAAAAAATATAGAATTCATCTTGCTCAAATTTTTTAGTCTTAATAAGCTCGACCAATTTGAGTTTTTTTTTCATCTTAGTCTACATTTGTTGCGCGAGTATAATAACGTGAAACATACAAGTAAACAATATAAAAAAAATTTGTCGGCACAAAATAGGAACAACAAAAAAAAAAATTACAAAACTGAACACATAAGCCTATATAGGAAAAAAATAAACTATTAAACACGAAGCCGAAAAAAGTCAAATACCGTACAAAAAAACACCGACACCTAACCCGCATAAAACACGACGCCATTTTGCGTCAAGCGCTACAGTGCCGACCCATTTGGGTTTTTTGGGCTTCCAGTTTGGGTGGCGCGATTACAATAACGTGGAATATACAAGTAGGCAATATAAAAAAAAGTTGTCGGCACAAAATAGGTAAAAAAAAATCACAAAACGTATCAAAATACAACCAAAGACCCAAATAAACCGACCTAAAACGCACGTCAAATACCGTACAAAAAAACACCAACACCTAACCCGCATAAAACACATTCTTACACCTTAATGATTTTGAAAATATTTAAAATAAACCGCCATACATTTACTATAAAAAAAAAAATAAACAAAAAATTAACTGCTCGTTTTAAAAAAGAAGAAGGCGAATTAACTCGAGCGTTAAACCTGAAAACAATAGCCAATATCCATGGTAAGTTGGGCTTGACAAGACCATTATCCACTCTATTAATAACAGTTGACCCAGCCCACTCACAAATTTGTATCCTAATAATAATATATAAGATTATAAAAAATAAAAACCAAAAAGAGGAAATCAGTTGTTTAGGGTTTCGACATGGTGGTTGAAACAAGGAAAAGGAAAGCATCAGGATCATTATCAAAACCTGATGAAGCATCGTCATCAAAATCAGCTTCTGTAAGTTTATCTAATTTTATACATATCGCTGTTTTGGATTAGCTTATTTGCCGCATACTTGAATTATTGAAAAAGTTAGGTATAATAACACATAAGCCGATTGGTCAAAATACAAACACAGTGGGTTTGGAGTGGAGTTGTGGTAACTTTAGGCTTATTTGAATTCTATTAATGGGGCGTTTGGTTTGTTGAAATTGAAATCATGACTGCGAGTTTTGCCTGATATATCTTCTCATGTATCTGAGATAAGTTTCTGTTTTGTTTCAAGTGTATTTTTTTTAGTGGTATAAAAAGGAATAGGCATGTCTTTTCCTTTTAGTTGTTTTGATGTATTTTGCCTTAATTTGTTAATATAATTCACCTTTGCAACAAAAAAAAGTTTACAAATTCCAAGTTCAAGATTTAAAATATAGCAACTTGTTTGGTTCATAAAAGTATAACAAAGGATTTGAAATTTAGATATTAGTAAATGACATTTTTTGTTATTCACGACACCAAGATTGAGTTCTAACCCTCCTCTTCATTCTCAAAAGTATGATAAAGGAAACACATTGATAATCAAAAAATTGAAGTAAACATTTCTTCAAAAATGCTACAAACAGATTTACAACTACCAACCATAAACCAAAAACGATTCTTGCACTAATCAACCCAAAAAAGGTATATTTTAAACCCTCCTGCGTAGTTCAATTGATTGATAAGCTAAATTACCTGTAAGTCATATGACACACATATCGTTTATAAATGTCTAATTTATTAGTATTAGCTAAGAATAGTCACGGACATACAACAACAAATCGCATAAAGATGAGGCACAAATCAAAAAAGGGGTACAATTTAAGCAACTCAAAGCATAAACAAACAATTATTCAACCACTTCGAGTGGTGCTTTGCTCATTATACGACATGTTGACCCAAAAAGTGTGCCTGTCATGAAGTGATGAAGATTGGCATAGCGGAAATTGATCAGCCCTTTTTAGGTTCAATCTGCTTCTATCAGCCACATGCTTCTCCACGCTTGCTGTAAACAATGGCTCTGTAATAGAAAGTATGAAGCATGATGTAAGAGTTAGTTGTGTTTGGGATTGCTTATCAAACATTATTTTAAAAACTGAAATGTAACTATTGGGTTTCATAAATGTTTCTGCTATATGTCAGTGTTCAAAAAATTCCTCACAAATATAAGAAAGGGCTCCTCGTTGTTTGAATATAAGTTGGGATCACACGTCACCGTATGGGATTAGAGAGTATAGGTTTCTAGGCAAAAGCAATTGTAATAACTACCAATCGAAGCTTCAAAATTGTAATTTCCTAGCAAATAGTGACCAAAAAAGTACATACCGTTACCCATATAGGGGAAACAAAACTTGTGGCCTCGGCAACAGATAATCCACATGAAATAAGCCTTTGAAATAATTCTATCTTCACAGATGTAGGCACAATATTCTTCTCGTTCTACAACCCATCCCTTGGACCAACTTCCACTATCTTCACATAATTTGGCATGCCTTTAAAAATCTGATGTTAACAATATAAAAACATGATTAGTGAATACAAAAAATAAACATCAAACCTTAATCTATAAAAATATGCAATGCAGTGGCTTTAGTAATAGTGGTAATTAATAACCTTCGCTGTTATCCCCCTTGGAACTGCATCATTTTTTCTTCCTTTGATTTCCATACAACATCCTTGTGTTGGATCTCTCTTGTGTAGTTTCTCCAAGTGAAAGTTTCTGGTGCAAATTCTTTAAAGTCTTTCCTGTAAAGAATAGCAGGAAAGTCATTATCTTTCACTCTTTTTGGAAAAAGCTCATTCCGTTTGTAAATTTGATTATAGATAGAAGTTAATTAAGAGTTGCGGCAATAACATACTCGTAGCTATTGAATGATCCACAAGTCGTCCCATCAATCCAGCAATATCCTAATCCTCTATCATCTCCACTGGTGTTGCAACGTTTGGATGAGAACCTTCTTGAAAGGTCGACGTCGCTTAAGGTTGGCAATTTGTCCAAACCAAGAGGCTCCTCCAAACTCGACATTAAAGTCAGGATAAGCGTTAAAAAGACTAATAGATACCTGTATGAGAAGTCCACTCACTACACCCATAGATGACATCAGGAAATAAAAGGTAAGTTTTTGTGCAACTCTCTGAAACCTGTACATGTTGTAAAGTATGAAAATGTCAAATAGAGATTTAATTTTACCGGCAAAAGAAGAACATTAATAGTTTCAAGGCTAGCTGGTGTGAAAACTGCTTTAGGAATCGCAATAGCCATGGGTTCAGCTGATTAGACTTTACTACTTTTCGCTCGGTTCTTGCGGTATAAAGCCACTTAATATTCAAAATATCACCAAAGTCTTACCATAGGGAAGCCTATTTTGTTTATGCAATCGATAGAGTGATTTTTTAAGACAACACACTTACCGCTTTTCACACATAAACATGTTCTCACAAATCAAACCGATGGATTCTAACAACCGAGAACTCATACTTAATTCCCTAGAAATACAGAATCTTTTAAAAAACAGTTATAAGACATATAAGCACCACAACCTATAAAGAATAAGAAAATTAAGTACTTATAGTAAATACCTCTTTAACATGGCCACAAACCATCACCAACTCCGACGGAGGCCAACTCTACATGTATAGCCGCACACTGACCATAACCCCCCACCGAAGGTGACCCATTTATCGCTACTCCTTTAAACGTAGACATCCTGACAATTAACAACACAACCCATGAATCATAGAAATATCCTTACCCAACAGTTTTATCCGTAAATTTAAGATTATTTATCAGCTTAAGAGAGCGTTTAGCGAACTGAATTACTACTACGTTTTATCGTCATCTATGTACCCTTAAACCCATTATCAACCAATCAGACTGAGTTCATACTATGTAACTTTTTACTACTCTTGTAGATTTGTTGTAACAAATAAGCGAATATAAACACTATCTAAGCTCAGATGTTTTAACAACAATTATCACAAAGAACCCAATAAAATAAAGCATTCCAACACAAAAAATATCATATTTTATGTGTTCGGTGCTGTACAGAAAAGAATTAAACTAACTCACCGGAAACATCATCCTATGAAACCATCAGGTTATCTTATATATAGTACGGGTATACGGCGTTTCAAACTTCGAGAGTGATTCACATCTTTATATACTTAAACTATTCCTCTAGATTAAAATCACAAAATAAGTTATAAATCCTTACTACAAACACAATAATGAAACCGAAGCATAGAAACACTTTTACCTTAATTCTTCACGACTGTTCTTATTCTACCTTCGACCCCATAATGTTAGATAGTCACTCGGTTCCTGAAAAATTTGAGCAAGATGAATTCTATATTTTTTGTGGAATGAGGATCTGGTGGAATTTTGAGGCGGTGGGAGGGAAGATGAGGAATTCCAGAAGATGCATATCGTTATTTCGTGTAATTGATAAGGGACGTGTAACTGAGGATAGAAAATAGGGCGGTTAAAACTGATGGGCCTGGCCTACATAATTGGATCAGAATTAGCCTGCCTACCGACCATTTGCGAATTAGCCTGCCTATATATATATATATATATATATATATATAAGATTATAAAAAATAAAAACCAAAAAGAGGAAATCAGTTGTTTAGGGTTTCGACATGGTGGTTGAAACAAGGAAAAGGAAAGCATCAGGATCATCATCAAAATCACCTTCTGTAAGTTTATCTAATATTATACATATACTTGAATTATTGAAAAAGTTAAGTATAATAACACATAAGCCGATTGGTCAAAAATACAAAACTCAGTGGGTTGGGAGTTTTATTTGTTTTTTGTTTACTTGTTGTAGAGGCTTTTTTGGGTGGTTACTGTTTGGCTGACAGATCACGCATGTGTTATTATTTTTTAGGCTTAATAAGCTGGACCGAGTTGGTTCTCACACCCTTCATTCAAACAAATGATATTGTTTCAATAGTTTTATCGTATTATTATATTTAAGATTTGTTTGATCATTATTCAGTATAGGATTCTAACTGTGCTCATTGATTCAGGTCGACGGTCTGCACCCTCCTAAGAACTAAAATATCAACTAGGAGTGACGAAAAGTGTCGCCACTACATCGGCATCAACATCCGACTAGTATTCTTCTTTCTTTTCGGTTTGTTTGGATTAGCCGCTTCTTTTTGGTTTAACATATGTGTACGTGTTTCAATAATTTGATCATTATATGGTATTATTTAGCGCGAACAAGACACCAGTTTCCACCTTGTCGTCGTATAATAACGGGAGGAACTTTCACTACCCCTGATTGGCTAGCTGATGGATTGACTATGGTGGTGTCTGCTAAGGCAACTGGACAGAAGTTCAAGGTATATAAGGAAACCGCAACTGGGAAGAAGTTTTATTCAAAGCCACAGGTCCTGAACTATTTTGGCATTGCCCATGGCAGCAATTCCAACAAGAGAAAAGTATGATCCTAAACATTTAGTAATACTCCTTTACAGTATCGTCCTTTTCTCATTTTTTGTAGAGGTGGCAATTTCAACCAATATAAAAGAAACGATGAATTTCATATCTCCCTTTTTTTCATGATTAATTTCATATATACCTAAATTACAACATTTGAATGCATAATGTACATTGCTTTTAAAGCATGTTTTGGGTAAATATGACATTTCTGATTTTGAGGAGGGGTGATATGAAATTGCCCCGTTGTTGTTGTTGATCATTATTGTTTATTTTTTTGATTTCCAGGTCGAGGTTGCACCTCCTCAAAAAAAACAAGTATCTACTATAAGCACAGGTATGCATGAATTTCTTTTCTCTTAGCCGCCATTGATGCTAACAACAACTTCATTAACTATTGCTGTCTTTCTTAATTATTGTTATTGTTGTGCATGACAGATCCACTTGAAATACCAAAGCGCCTGTATGATCTGATTCAGAAGGCAGCTAGAGTTAGGAAGTCTCTAAAGCTGAACAGCAACAACAGGTCTGCAAAACGCGAATTGGAATCTTTGGAGTCCGAGATTCACGTTGTTTCTACGTGCTGCAAATGTATTACTGAAGATTTGCCATATGACTGGATATAGTATGTTCTCTAGCTGCGGCCTTTATATTCTTGTTTAGCTTGTAAACAGTTCAAGATAATTAATAAATTTCTTATCTCCCTTTGTTCTCGTACTCATACCCTCTTCTTGCAGCGACCCCGAAACCTCCTTCATGGCCCATGTTCCCAAGCCTCCTACATCACCCAAACCTAAAACGGAGAAGAAGAAAAAGAAGAAGAAGAAGAAGAAGAAGAAGACGAAGGAGATCCAGATAACCTGTACGTATTCCCATTCCTTATTAATGTTACTATTTGTGTTAGAGAAAATTATTACAACGTTACATACGATTTTTTTTTTTTATTTTTTATTATTGCACTCTGATCATTAATAAGCTAGGTCCATACAATTCTGCATGTATTATGAGGAAAACAAAGGCCAAGTTTCTAATCTAAGATAATGTGGATATGTGTTTCTTATTCAGGGAACTCCCCTAATTACCATGGCAGTTATCCGTTGAACAACGATGAGCTGGAAGTCTGGAATTTGTTTAGAAGCACAGAGAAAGCTGTATGTATCAGTTATTCGTCCCTCTTTTTTCTCTTCTCATCTATATAAACCTACATCCACGATTCTGCCGCATAAGTATTTCGTCACATATTTAATGCGTGTGGCAGGTAGCACAACCGCACATGGTTGTTGGCGGCGAAGATTTAGATATGGTTGATAAGGATGATAGGGTTATTCATTTACTTGGAAAGTTTGCAGTTGAAACCTTTAACAGATCTTGTCAAATGGTATGGTTACATTCCTTCCACTTGCTTTCAAGTTTTGAGACTGTCTCCGTTGCTAACTGTTTTGCTTACATAAATTAATTCTATGTTGTTAGTATGTTAACAAAGACGAAGACAACCAGGTCAGCGGGGCTGAATTCATGGAGTGCAAATTCTATAAATTCGCCTCGCAGTATATCTTCTACATGACCATAGAGGCCATTGAACAAGGGATACCTGGAGTGTATGAGACCAGTGTCAAATGTGACAGTGACGGTGCAAAGACGCTGAGGAACTTTAAACTAACGGATCGTAAACCAAAGTGTATGTGAATATATGGAGTATCACATGTCTGATATGGTTATCACTTTCTTATTAGGGCCATTGACACACTCTCTTAATTGTGCTTGTTACAAACTTGCAATTTACACTGTAGAGTGTAGAATTAATGAACTAGTTTTTTTCCTCTTATAATGTTGAAACAGTTAGAGGTGATAAATTTTGACCCATTTGTTTGAAAACGGGTTGATTTGGGTTACATATCTCATCTCCAACGGGCGAGGGGGTCATTTTTAAAACCTAGCCAAACTTGAAACACGTCGAAGGTATTGAAAGTCGCCCAATGCTTACAGCCATTTTAATTATACTAATCAGTAAAATAAGTCGTATATTTATTTTAATATAAAGTGCTTGTCACCTCTAGCTGGCCCAAAAAACTACATAGAATTTGTTAGATCAAGTAAGCTGCATAAATTGCAAATTTTCTTTGGTGTCCTGTTCCTTGATACCTTATCTTTCATGCAGCGAATAGACCATGGGTCAAACCCTGCCTGGAACCAGAAGTCGAGTATGAAACTGTGCAAGGTTAGTCTTCCATTTATTTCTTGCTGTTTGAACATTAGGATTTGGCTCTCTTTGTTTCCCCTTTGATGTAACTTGAATTTGAAATTCGACTTGCTAAACATGTAATAGATCTTGGTGTCTTGATTGAACCCTTAAGCGTCGTATGTCGCGTCGTATGTCACACATGTTGTCCTCAACTAGGTGTCCATATCAAATGACTTATATAGTAGTAATATATTGAGGTTTCAATTTTGATTAATGATTTTAACTAACTCTGTAGATGGTTCCTCTGATCCTCAAGACTATTACGAGCTTACTAGATTGGTGCATAGGGTGACGGAGGGTGGTGGTTTTAACTATCATAACCCACGATATTCTCCTCACAGAATTGTTTACACTAGTATTAAAGATGAAACAGCTTTGGATTTTGCGGATTTTGAGGATTTTGCGCCTAATGTGACCGAGCCGTATTTCTAGAATTCCATAAGGTTGCACACAAAAAAAACTATTCCCGAGGTGGACCTTTGATTTAGCCTAATCATGTCACAAAACTAGAAAGCTTCCGACTTTCAGACCATAGAGGAAACATGTCCTGCTTTTCTTTTTGATGTATTACTTAATGATACATATATGTTGTGGCGTTCAACATGCACTTTCAGTTGTACTTCATGCGTGATGCATTTTTGGTTGCACTATATTCTCATCATCGGATTATTTTGCATGAATGTCGTGGTCTGTCTATAAGATAGTTCAAATGATGCATTCTTTTTTGTTTGTTTTTGTTTTTCAAATGTATTTGCTTAATAAAAATCGCATTTGAGACTGGACCTCTCAATTAAGGGGTCTAAGCAAACATTGTTGCCAACCTCTTGGTGATGGAGTGTCTATCTTGTTGGAGTGTAATAAAAGTGCATCATACGAGGTCAATTAAAAAAAAATCGTTATTCTTTTTATTAAAGCCAATGCTGTGTAGCGTATTTTATAAATTTTTCTTTTATTCTTTTTGAATGATATAACTCCAATGTCTACGGCTGTTTAAATATTTAGGGTTTAGGGTTTGGGTTTGGGGTTCACAAAACCGTTGCTAATTAAGCATTATTATCGAAAAGACGTCAACAATTCATAAAGTTAGCGGTTAAATGTGTTAAAAGGGTTGCCTGAAACCATCGCGATTGTTTTGAAACAATGAGTTATTTGTGACGGTTTTTTCTGTTGCTAAACCGTCGCGATAAACGGGGTTCAACATACTACTTAAACTCAACCTAAGTCAAACAGTCAATCAGTGGTCAAAGTCTCATAAAGTCGAAAATAAGTCAAACTTATATCATGTCATATTTCGCACAATGATGTCATATTTCACACAAAAAAGTTATTTGACATATTTCGCAGAAGATAAAGACATAGATAAATAGATTGCTTTGCTTTAAGTAATATTGTTTATAAAACAAGTCAATCGGCAAAAACTGTTTTTAGTTACAAAATTATGAATTACATGCTCAAGTTTAATTTCCAGAAATTCCTTAGTAAACCAAATTTGATGTCACACCTCCACTAAGGCCGAAACTCGAGGCGTGACAAAGGGATTGATCGTCATAACACAAGGCGTCAATATAGAGAATACTAAATGCATTGAAACAAAGTGCTACGACATCCTCCGACAACAAGTATGGAACTCGTGCTAAAACATGTCTAGTCACATCACATGGTCTAAAATTATTACAAAACAACTCTTCAGAGTCAGAGTGATACGTGTCTAAATGATCCATAACATAACATAAATAAACTTCTAGAATGCATTCTCTATAGAAAGGATCCTTAGGGGATGATAGCCTGCTAACTTGACAATCACTAAGCATTTGCTTCACCTGAAAATGATATTCGAAAAGGTCAACATAGAGTTGGTGAGCTCGTAGGTTTAGGAGAAAACCCAATTGATGTGCTTGAGTTTAAGAGTGGACAATAGTGCAATATAAGAGCAGAATGCAAGCAGTAGTATTTAGAATTTCAACATCTTAACACATCATACCAGGGTATCCCAACCCAATTATCAAATCAATAGTCATCCAAACGCTTATATAATTCCAAACCTATCGCCTACCGGCTGAAGCTACACAGTCGGCCAAATAGTCTTATGCACAAGTTCGAATAGAACCTTACATGAATAGATTCCACATAGAATTTGCATAAATAGATCCCATGGCATTCACATAAGCAATTCACAACACATATCATTGCGTTTCCGATATATAAGCCCTGTTTTTTCCCGTAGACAATTCGGGGGTTGTCGTCGTATCTCACGGTGTGGTGCAGGAATAAATGAGCTTTATTGCCCAAATTCACATTCGTGCGTCTGATCTGAACTAAATCACTTTTCACCCCTATTTTAACGTTCAAAAAATCTATTCTCTAGTTAATACTTAAACGACTCTCTAAAATTCCCAACCGTATCGCTACTCTCGTAAACCACCTTTAAAGCATGAACAATAGTTGTTCAAAGGGAGTCTCAGCACCGAGAAATAAAAACGCACTATTATAACAATAATGTCGAGCTTCACAAGATAAACACGCTCCCATCCCCATATACTCTCGTGTCTCTCTCGACCCTAACCCCATTAAAAGGTTTCCCGCGGATTTTCACAGGAATAGGTCTTCTAAACTTAGTACTTGATTTAGTAGTTGGAGAGGGTATGATGTATAAGGGTCGGTTTTTAGAGGTAAAAGTGGAAGTATGGTGTTTGGTGTACGATTTTGTTATTTTAAGAAATGATTGGTTGTGTAAAATCTGAGAAGGGGTGGGTTGTACAAATGTTGGACTCAAAGAGAATTATACCAATGTTAAATTTTTAATATAGTCATTTATATCACGCATTATATTATGTTTTAATCATATATTATGTTTTATATATTATTATATATATATAATTACCTTACTAATACTACGTTACATATATAATATATATAGATATATTATTGTCTATTTACTCGTAACTTGAGCTTTAAAGAATTATGAGAGCAATGTACAAAAATGATAAGTAGCTGACAAAAGATGTTCAAACAGTAGAGTGAAACGGCATCCAGACACGACCTAATCCATTAATATCCGATTTAGAAATATGTTTTTTTAAATGTAGGTTTAGGGTTGATGCATAAGAGTCTTAAAATGTGTGTTGTATAATTGTTTTTAGTATTATTGGTTGTGTGATGGTTGACAAGTTGGACTCAAAGAGAATATACCAATGTAGTTATATATATATTAGATATTATGTACTCGTAATGGTTAAAGAAATAGGCAAGTCGAATAAATAACAAGTAGAAATTTAGAAGTAAATAAATAAACGATGAACCATTATTGGAATATGTTTCGACGATTTACCCGGTAAATCCCAAGTTATCTAGATTAAGTGTTTAAGGTATGAGAATTAACATGTTATAAATACATAAGAGTAATGGTAAGAGTTTTATATTTTATAGAATTATAAAATATATTTTTTGTCTTTTAGTCGATTTATTAAAATAATATTATTTTATTATTACGTTTTTTTGTCTGATTTTGAAAAAGTAAGTTTTTGTAAAATATTTCTAAGTATAGTATTTTTATTAAATTTTGGCATAACCCGTTTGTTTATGAAAACTTTCCAAGGTTTTAAACATTATTTTCAAACACTTTCCTCAAATCAACAATTTCCAACAAAATGACAAAATCTACGTTTACGTGATATTTTATCAAAACAGGCCCTCCAAACGACTATTTTAATTATCCTAATATATACAAGTATAAAACGTTTCAATATCCTTTTTAAACGTTCAAGAATATTAGTGTTTCACTTATTGGGCTTTAAGGCCCAATATTAGTCCAAAATCCTTAATCTTTATTTTTAATCCGAAATAGGCCCAATATCCAACTAACGAAAAGTTCGATAATATTAGTAAGCCAAAATATCAATCAAAATACATTTTTTGAATAAGTAGAAAATAAGCCGAAAGAAATGCCCCAAAATAAGCCAAAGCTTATTGGGCCTTGGTTTGTGCCACGGCATGTATTAGCCCAAACAAACACTTTCAAAAGTATATTAAGCCCAAAATAAACCAATAACTTATAAGATACGCAAATAAGCACTTTAGGTATTAAAATAAGCTACACAAAAGCCATGAAAATAAACCGAACCACAAAAAGGTCAAAAATTAGCCACGGCTTATTGTCCCATTTTGGGTCATGTGTTTTATAAGCCCAAAATCAATAAGCATAGCTTAAAAATAAGCTATTAAGCCACAAAGTACTTTTAGTTCTTTTTTTCGAGCCCAAATAAGACAAAAGTAGTAAATAACCTAAACTACCTTTCTTTTATTCCTTATTTTTTTCGAGCCCAAATGAGCCCACGAAAAGCTATAACAAGCTTTTCAAAAGCTTATTTATAAGCTAAATAAGCAAAAACTATTTAGTACAAAAATATTATTATATCATCACAACCAAAATATAAAAATGACTTTTTCCTTGTATTCCTTTCCTTTTGTTTTCGAACCAAACGCACCTTTAATATCGTTTTTACAAGTTTTTTTTAGCTTTTGATTTTTAGAAAACGCATTGTAGAACTATCATTTATGCATCATTAGACATTCAAAAGTAAAAAAATTAATAAAAGAAATTGACTTACAAAAGAGGGTTTTGAAGAGGATTAAAGCTTAGACAAACAACCCTTATATTGTTTTTATATACTCAAACACCAATAGAATCAAACGGGATGTGTTTAAACCTTCAAGTTCTTGATCAAAAATGGAAAAATGTGGATTGTCTATGTGTGTGTTAGTTCGGACGATAGCAAGGGAAATGGACAATAGCAAAGGAAAAGAGAGAAGAGATTTTTCTAGTGTTTGTATTTTGATGAAATGTGTGTGTTTTGAAATGAAATAAGACAAATAAAGATGCATGCACTAGACAAAGTTCCTAAAAGAATGCCTTGTGGTTCCCTTGTGGTGGCTGGCCTTATTATGATCCTAGGAGGGATCCTAGATGTTTTGTCTCTTGTCGGGTTATCTATTTTTCTTTGTTCGTGATTTAATTGTATTTTTAGCAATTGTAAAAATATGTTTAGTTACTCTTAGAATATTAGAGAAATAAATCTTGTAGTCATTAACTGCTTTAGACTTAATATGGGCTATGAACGGACATGCCGGAACGCGTTTTTTGACTTTTTAAGCTAATTAATTAAAGTCTTCTTTAAAGTTTGTAATAATAATTTCAAAAAAAAGGTAATATAGTAAACTTGATCAAACTTCTCTATCTATTTTTAGTAGTGGACAATTAAATTAGGACGTTCCAAAAAGGAAACGTGAACAATAAAAATAAACTATTAAACACGAAGCCGAAAAAAGTCAAATACCGTACAAAAAAACACCGACACCTAACCCGCATAAAACACGACGCCATTTTGCGTCAAGCGCTACAGTGCCGACCCATTTGGGTTTTTTGGGCTTCCAGTTTGGGTGGCGCGATTACAATAACGTGGAATATACAAGTAGGCAATATAAAAAAAAGTTGTCGGCACAAAATAGGTAAAAAAAAATCACAAAACGTATCAAAATACAACCAAAGACCCAAATAAACCGACCTAAAACGCACGTCAAATACCGTACAAAAAAACACCAACACCTAACCCGCATAAAACACATTCTTACACCTTAATGATTTTGAAAATATTTAAAATAAACCGCCATACATTTACTATAAAAAAAAATAAACAAAAAATTAACTGCTCGTTTTAAAAAAGAAGAAGGCGAATTAACTCGAGCGTTAAACCTGAAAACACTAGCCAATATCCATGGTAAGTTGGGCTTGACAAGACAATGGTTTGACCATTATCCACTCTATTATTAACAGTTGACCCAGCCCACTCACAAATTTGTATCCTAATAATAATATATAAGATTATAAAAAAAAAACAAAAAGAAGAGGAAATCAGTTGTTTAGGGCAACTTTATGTTTCTTTATCTCGAGCAACATCTCCCGAAGGTTTAAAAGTTCTAATCAAAAACCTCGAAGATGAACCACCAAATACTACTAAAAACATAGTATACAAAGACTTTCTATCGAATATAGAAATAGCACAGGTTTACTTAATATTCTTTCGTACACAAAACAAATTACTATTAATTATTACATTTGTAATTTCACAACATTATGACTCTCTCATGGCAGAAAGTAGTATAGCAAATCCACAAAAGCAAAGCAAAGGAAAAATGATTCTTTTTAGGACCATCGGCCTCAAAGACATAAAACCAACACATAGCAACAAAATAGTTAGAGTACGTGTTTATGGAAAATGGATTGGCCGCAATGTCAGAACAAAAGAACCAGCAACTTTTCGTTGTATGTCTACATAAAGAGGTACACCCCATTAATAAATTAGATAAAAAATTAAAAAGAATACATAAGATACTCAAACCATATATCCTATTGCTAACCCACTTTTTACGATTACAGGGAAATGCCATCCAAACACGACCAATTGTTACCGCTAAAAGCGGCTTACAGAACTTCACGTTTCATCTGCAAAGAGACCAAAATGTGGCAGCGTACATTAAACAACAAAACAACATCCATTTTTCAAAAATATACTAGCATTTAACCAAATATTATATTATCAAACTACATTCGGTGTATCCATTGAACCAATGACCCAATTATGACGTACTTAACCATGTATCCTTTGTAACCCACAAACCATATGTAGCACTCTGTTTTAGACAATGTAATTTACCCTGTATATTTATTTCTAATAACAAATGTCTTATCTATTAGGTACTTAAGACAAGCTACTTATGGTTATATTAACAAACCCGAGCCCTAAAGAAACCGAAATATAACACACGCGAAATAAACAAGAAAAACATATCTCATATTTTGTCGTTTTCCTAAATGGCGGGATAATGAAATTTTTTGTGGGAAGTGTCCAAAAGTATCCCCTGCGACATGTCGTCGGGGATTGTATTTTCCTAAATAATTTTTTTATTAAATATATAATTATGTATTTTATAAATAAAATTTATATAAAGAATAATTATATATTTATAAAATATATAATTTGTAAAATATATAATTATTATTTATATAATTTCTTTTTATAAAATATATAATTATTATTACTATTTATAAATATTACTATTTATAAATATTTCTTATAAAATACTCCCTCCGTCCCAAAATTATTCTCCCACGACAAAAAACACACAGTTTAATAAAAGTACATTTATTACTGCTTTCTCTCTTTTACTTTTTGACAGAATGACAGTTTTACCCTTAGCTAATTAATTAAAGTCTTCTTTAAAGTTTGTAATAATAATTTCAAAAAAAAGGTAATATAGTAAACTTGATCAAACTTCTCTATCTATTTTTAGTAGTGGACAATTAAATTAGGACGTTCCAAAAAGAAAACGTGAACAATAAAAATAAACTATTAAACACGAAGCCGAAAAAAGTCAAATACCGTACAAAAAAACACCGACACCTAACCCGCATAAAACACATTCTTACACCTTAATGATTTTGAAAATATTTAAAATAAACCGCCATACATTTACTATAAAAAAAAAATAAACAAAAAATTAACTGCTCGTTTTAAAAAAGAAGAAGGCGAATTAACTCGAGCGTTAAACCTGAAAACAATAGCCAATATCCATGGTAAGTTGGGCTTGACAAGACAATGGTTTGACCATTATCCACTCTATTATTAACAGTTGACCCAGCCCACTCACAAATTTGTATCCTAATAATAATATATAAGATTATAAAAAAAAAACAAAAAGAAGAGGAAATCAGTTGTTTAGGGCAACTTTATGTTTCTTTATCTCGAGCAACATCTCCCGAAGGTTTAAAAGTTCTAATCAAAAACCTCGAAGATGAACCACCAAATACTACTAAAAACATAGTATACAAAGACTTTCTATCGAATATAGAAATAGCACAGGTTTACTTAATATTCTTTCGTACACAAAACAAATTACTATTAATTATTACATTTTACAATTCATCAACATTACTGACTCTCTCATGGCAGAAAGTAGTATAGCAAATCCACAAAAGCAAAGCAAAGGAAAAATGATTCTTTTTAGGACCATCGGCCTCAAAGACATAAAACCAACACATAGCAACAAAATAGTTAGAGTACGTGTTTATGGAAAATGGATTGGCCGCAATGTCAGAACAAAAGAACCAGCAACTTTTCGTTGTATGTCTACATAAAGAGGTACACCCCATTAATAAATTAGATAAAAAATTAAAAAGAATACATAAGATACTCAAACCATATATCCTATTGCTAACCCACTTTTTACGATTACAGGGAAATGCCATCCAAACACGACCAATTGTTACCGCTAAAAGCGGCTTACAGAACTTCACGTTTCATCTGCAAAGAGACCAAAATGTGGCAGCGTACATTAAACAACAAAACAACATCCATTTTTCAAAAATATACTAGCATTTAACCAAATATTATATTATCAAACTACATTCGGTGTATCCATTGAACCAATGACCCAATTATGACGTACTTAACCATGTATCCTTTGTAACCCACAAACCATATGTAGCACTCTGTTTTAGACAATGTAATTTACCCTGTATATTTATTTCTAATAACAAATGTCTTATCTATTAGGTACTTAAGACAAGCTACTTATGGTTATATGATCCAATTATGTAGGCCAGGCCCATCAGTTTTAACCGCCCTATTTTCTATCCTCAGTTACACGTCCCTTATCAATTACACGAAATAACGATATGCATCTTCTGGAATTCCTCATCTTCCCTCCCACCGCCTCAAAATTCCACCAGATCCTCATTCCACAAAAAATATAGAATTCATCTTGCTCAAATTTTTTAGTCTTAATAAGCTCGACCAATTTGAGTTTTTTTTTCATCTTAGTCTACATTTGTTGCGCGAGTATAATAACGTGAAACATACAAGTAAACAATATAAAAAAAATTTGTCGGCACAAAATAGGAACAAAAAAAAAAAATTAACAAAAAAAAAACATTACAAAACTGAACACATAAGCCTATATAGGAAAAAAATAAACTATTAAACACGAAGCCGAAAAAAGTCAAATACCGTACAAAAAAACACCGACACCTAACCCGCATAAAACACGACGCCATTTTGCGTCAAGCGCTACAGTGCCGACCCATTTGGGTTTTTTGGGCTTCCAGTTTGGGTGGCGCGATTACAATAACGTGGAATATACAAGTAGGCAATATAAAAAAAAGTTGTCGGCACAAAATAGGTAAAAAAAAATCACAAAACGTATCAAAATACAACCAAAGACCCAAATAAACCGACCTAAAACGCACGTCAAATACCGTACAAAAAAACACCAACACCTAACCCGCATAAAACACATTCTTACACCTTAATGATTTTGAAAATATTTAAAATAAACCGCCATACATTTACTATAAAAAAAAACTAAACAAAAAATTAACTGCTCGTTTTAAAAAAGAAGAAGGCGAATTAACTCGAGCGTTAAACCTGAAAACACTAGCCAATATCCATGGTAAGTTGGGCTTGACAAGACAATGGTTTGACCATTATCCACTCTATTATTAACAGTTGACCCAGCCCACTCACAAATTTGTATCCTAATAATAATATATAAGATTATAAAAAATAAAAACCAAAAAGAGGAAATCAGTTGTTTAGGGTTTCGACATGGTGGTTGAAACAAGGAAAAGGAAAGCATCAGGATCATTATCAAAACCTGATGAAGCATCGTCATCAAAATCAGCTTCTGTAAGTTTATCTAATTTTATACATATCGCTGTTTTGGATTAGCTTATTTGCCGCATACTTGAAAAAGTTAAGTATAATAACACATAAGCCGATTGGTCAAAATACAAACACAGTGGGTTTGGAGTTTATTTGTTTGGAGTTGTGGTAACTTTAGGCTTATTTGAATTCTATTAATGGGGCGTTTGGTTTGTTGAAATTGAAATCATGACTGCGAGTTTTGCCTGATATATCTTCTCATGTATCTGAGATAAGTTTCTGTTTTGTTTCAAGTGTATTTTTTTTAGTGGTATAAAAAGGAATAGGCATGTCTTTTCCTTTTAGTTGTTTTGATGTATTTTGCCTTAATTTGTTAATATAATTGCAACAAAAAAGTTTACAAATTCACAGAATTCAAAGTTCAAGATTTAAAATATAGCAACTTGTTTGGTTCATAAAAGTATAACAAAGGATTTGAAATTTAGATATTAGTAAATGACATAGCTACCCTTTTTGTTATTCACGACACCAAGATTGAGTTCTAACCCTCCTCTTCATTCTCAAAAGTATGATAAAGGAAACACATTGATAATCAAAAAATTGAAGTAAACATTTCTTCAAAAATGCTACAAACAGATTTACAACTACCAACCATAAACCAAAAACGATTCTTGCACTAATCAACCCAAAAGCAATGTTTATATAAATCCTAATTCCTTATTTTGTGACAAAATTCGTTCAAGGAAAGCAAATATTGGTTTTTGTAAAACGATTTGCCTTGTTCCAAGCACAAAACCGTTGTTGTTGACTGAATTTCGTGTTCTTCACAAACCCATAATTATATATCATGAACCCAAAAGTTGAAACTTGTACTTATTAGATCACAAATGAATAAGGAAGGAATCAAAATTATTTGAGCAAAAGGGAAAGAATAAAATGGTAATGGTGATAAATGATGAAGATGAGACGAATAAAAAAATAAAACAATGGTGTATTTGTTGTATTTACTCTTGAGTATTGAGTCACTTGTGTCCCCACATGAACTAAAAACCACCCAGTACCCAATGGGTTTTAAAGACACCGAATTAACGTGAATGACTATAATTCAAATCCTCATATTTGACCAACCAAACATGACAAACAAAGGATTTTAATATCAAAACCCTTAACCCCCCACCCCACACACACAATTTGTGCATACCAAACATCCCCTAAGGGTGTTGATAGTGTTATTTTTTTATAGCCTTAATAAGTTGGACCGAGTTGGTTATGACAACATTCATTCAAAATATCGTTGTTTGGATTAGCTAATTTGCCGCTTGCTTGATTGTTGAACCACTTGTATAATAAACTATATGCTCTAGCCAAGGATCAAAATATATACAAAAGCTGGGTGTTTGGGTTTTGGTCTACTGCATGTGACTTTCTCATGAGTTTATTTGATTATAGAAAAAGTTGTGGTAAAAATATTTGCAAAAAGTGGGTGTTTGGTTTTGGTCTAAACGGCTTGTATGAGTTTATTTTAATTGAATTTTGTTAAGGGTGTTGAAATTGATGTTTTATCATATTGTATATTAACCTGAAAGACTTTGTGTGCTAAAATTCAAACAACCACCCCGTACAGTTGCTTTCAGAACACTCATTCAAATAATTGATTTCTTCCATCTTTCAATAATTTGATTGTCTTATTGGATAGAAGATGTGTTTTTGTTTTATTAAATGACTTTGTGTTGTTTTTATAGGGAACGTCCCTCATTTTATGGGATCTCCAGGTGCATACTACGGATGCTGATGTGTAAGTTTTTAGGATTTTAAACTTTATTTTGACGTGATACATGTTTTGTAGAAGTGTTTGCTTTGAACCGATCACATGAAAGCAAAATAATCTTTTAAAATGGTTGAATTGGTACAGGTTGAAAACTTTCAAAAGCATTGGAAAACCCATTGTTTCTTTCATCAACCGGAACAACTTCACAACCAGATACACATGGTGTTGCCATCTCCAAATGAATTCAGTGGATGAAGCAACTGAGGTGTGCTTGATTACATATTTTGAATTTGTTTTTTTTTACATTTAGTGAAATGGTGTTATACTTATTATGCTTTTTTTTCTTAATGTTTTTTTTAGATATTGAAGAAAAAGTCTTATGTTATCAATGGTACCAACGTGAGGGTGACAGAGGAAGAGGGATCCAAGGGATCCGAGGTTGTGCAAGGAAAACACAAGCTCACTATATGGAATATGGATATGACGCTCACAAGGGTAAAGTTTTTATAGCATAATGTCATTATACTAGATTCTTCTAAAGAGTTAATTAATAAATAACTTTATTATTAACTACTGATTTTCCAAAACACTAATTTATTTATGGTTTGTTTATTAACAACTTTGAGTTATCTGTTTATAGTTGTTCAATATATGGAGTTAAAAACAATGTGTTTTATGTGTTAAATTTGACAATATCCAAGAATGTCCTTTATGGCAATTTTATATGTACAATTGTCTAATATTCCGTTTTGGCAATTACTTAATCTTATTATCTGATTCAAAGTGCATAATAAAATCCAAACACCGATATTAAAACGATAAGCAATTCCAAATACCCCCTAATATGAAAATCAAATGCACAATCTGTTTTCCAACATTATAGATTGTTTATTGCTATCTTAAGATGCTACTCATATGATTACTTTCAAAATGCAACTCAAGACCCCTTAAAGAAGACATTAAAACAACTGATAATTACCCTTATGATACTAGCTAAAATGTTTTAAAATGCCACATCTATAGAAGGGGACATATCTAGATGGGGAAACATGCATTCTTCCGTGTGGTGCTCTTATAGTCTTATGTATTTATCGACTAATCTCTATGTATAGGCTTTCAAGTTTCTAAGGGTACTTTTCCAAAACTGTTCGTGTGCTGATATTGAGATCGTGAAAGGCAGCCGCCGCGGGTATGTATAATGTTATTTAACATATTTTTAACTATTATTTTTCTATTTTGTGTATACAAACAATCTTGAATACATAATGCAAGCTTAATTATGCAGTTGCGCTAGGTTGCGCTTCCGAACAGAAAAAGGCAGAACAGATGCTATAAAAATTCTACATAGAAAGGATATAAAGTGTAGAAATTGGGCTTATGAGGTGAATGATGGGGTTGCTGATGATGATGAAGAAGAGATTTAGGAGAAGAGTGGATCATGGGATAAAACTAGGATATTAAACATATGGACTGAAAGTAGGAGTTTTGCTTGGCTACTACGCCTCTATAATTCTATATAACTTTAGACTGTTACTGTGATTTGGTCCTTTATTCAGCTCTTTATGTTATGTTGGTTAAAACTTTGATAACTGGATGGAGTTGCTTTTGGTCAATTTGAAAACTTTTGGCTGTTAATTTCTGTAGCTTTAATATCGTTGATTGTCGTATTATGTGGGAAAAGATGAAAATTTCCTGATTTTGAGAGGAGTATATGATATTGCCTCGTTGTTGTTGTTGAATCATAATTGTTTATTTTTTTTGCTTCCAGGTCGGCTTGCACCTCCTCAAAAAAACAAGTATTTACTACAAGCACAAGTAGCATTAATTTTCTTTTCCACTTAGCGCCATTGATGCTAACAACAACTTCATTAACTATTGCCCTCTTTCTTAATTATTGTTATTGTTTGTGCATGACAAGCCACATGAAATTCCAAGCGCCTGTATGATTCTGATTCAGAATTCAGCTAGCGTTAGGAAGTCTCTAAGCTGACTAGCAACAACAGGTCTGCAAAAACGCAAATTGAATCATTGAAGTCCGATATTTCACGATTGTTTCTACGTAGCTGCAAATTTATATTACTGGAAGATTAGCCAACTGACTGGAATATAGTATGTTTTCTCTAGCTGCGTCCCTTTATATTCTTGTTTAGCTTGTAAACAGTTCAAATAATTAAATAAATTTCTATCTCCCTTTGTTCTCGTACTCGTACCCTTTTCTTGCAGCGACCCCGAAACCTCCATGGCACATGTTCCCAAGCCTCCTACATCACCCAAACCCAAAACGGAGAAGAAGAAGAAGAAGAAGACGACGAGGACGAAGGAGATCCAGATAACCTGTACGTATTCCCATTCCTTATTAATGTTACTGTTTGTGTTAGAGAAAATTATTACAACGCTACGTACGATTTTTTTTTTTAATTATTGCACACCTGATCATTAATAAGCCAAGTCCAGCCAATTCTCATGTATTAAGAGGAAAACAAAGCCAAGTTACTAATCTAAATAATGTGGAATAAGTGTTTCTTATCAGGGAGCTCCCTAATAACCACGGCAAGTTCCGTTGAAGAACGATGAGTTGGGAAGTCTGGAATTTGGTTTAGAAGGACAGAGAATGCTGTATGTATCAGTTATTCGTTCCCTCTTTTTCTCTCTCATCATATAAAACACCTACATCCAATGAATTCTGGCGCATAGATATTTTTCATCACATTTTTCATGCGTGTGGCAGGAAGCACAAGCGCACATGGTTGCTGGGGTTGGCAAAGATTTAAATATGGTTGATAAGGATGATATGGTTATTCCTTTACTTGGAAAATTTGCAGTTGACACCTTTAACAGATCTTGTCAAATGGTATGGTTACATTCCTTCCACCGGCATTCAAAGTTTTGAGACTGTCTACGTTGCCAACTGTTTCGCTTTACATAAATTAATACATGTTGTTAAGTATGTTTAACGAAGACAAGACAACCATGTCAGCGGGGCTGAATTCATGCGTGCAAATTCTATAAATTTCTCCTCGATTACATCTCTTACATGACCATAGAGGCCATTGAACAAGGGAACCTGGAGTGTATGAGACCAGAGTCGAAATGCTGACAGTGACGGTGCAAAGACGCGATGAACTTTAAACAAAGGGGCGATAAACCAAAGGTATGTTGAATATATGGTAGTATCACAAAATGTCTGTATATGGTTATCACTTTCCTTAATAGGGCCCCATTGACAACTCTCATAATTGTGCTTGTTACAAACTTAGATTTGCAACTTAACACTGTATTATTGATGAACAAGTTTTCCTCTTAAGATGTTTAAAACAGTAGAGGGATAAATTTTGACCCCTTTGTTTGAAAAGGGTTGAATTTGGGTTTCATATCATCATCTCCACGGGCTAGGAGGGTCATTTTTAAAAAACCTAACCAACTAAACACTCAAAGTTATTGAAAGTCGCCCATTGCTTACAGCCATTTTAATTATACTTAATCAAGGTTTGTTTGGGTTATAAAATCTCAGCTCCATCGGAGCCGAGGGGGTCATTTTAAAACCTAGCCAAATTGAAACTGGTCGATTATATGCATTGAAAGTCGGCCCAATGTCTTACAGCATTTTAACTACACTAATCAGTAAAATTAGATCGTTATTTTATTTTAAAATACAGTGCTTGTCACCTCCCCCCCCCCCCTAGCTAGCCCAATAAACTACAATAGCTATTTATTAGATAAGTAAGTTGCGGTAAATTGAAAATTTCTTTGGAGTCCTGTTCTTGATAACCTATTTTCATGCAGGGAGACAGACCATGTGTCAAACCCTGCTTGGAACCGAAGTCGAGTATTAAAAACAGTGCAAGTTAGTCCCTTTCCATTTATTGCTTGCAATTAGAACCATTAGGATTTGGCTCTCTTTGTTTTTTCCCCTTTTGATGTAACTAGAAATTGAAATTCGACTTGCTAAACATGTAATAGATCTTAGTGTCTTAATTGAACCCTTTAGCGTCATATGGCACTCCTCAACTAGGTGTCCATATCAAATGACTTATATTGTAGTAATATATTGAGGTTTCAATTTTAATGAATGATTTTAACCAACTCTGTAGATGGTTCCTCTGATCCTCAAGACTATTACGAGCTTACGGGGATTGGGCATAGGGTGATGGAGGTTGGTGGTTTTAACTATCATAACCGCACCGATAATCTCACTCACAGAATTTGTTTACACTAGTATTAAAGATAAACAGCTTCGATTTAGCGGATTCTTTTGAGGATTTAGCGCCTAATGTGAGCCAGACCGTTAGAATACCCGGTTGGCAACAAAAACAATCCCGATGGACCTTTGATTTATTAGCCTAATCATGTCAAAAACTAGCAAAGCTTTCCGACTTTCAGACCATAGAGGAAACATGACCTACTTTTCTTTTTGATGTATTACTTAATGATACATATATGTTGTGGCGTTCAACATGCACTTTCAGTTGTACTTCATGCGTGATGCATTTTTGGTTGCACTATATTCTCATCATGGGATTATTTTGCATGAATGTCGTGGTCTGTCTATAAGATAGTTCAAATGATGCATTCTTTTTTGTTTGTTTTCGTTTTTCAAATGTATTTGCTTAATAAAAATCGCATTTGAGTAATAATAACCTCCAGTGGACCTCTCAGTTAAGGGGTCTAAGCAAACATTGTTCCAACCTCTTTGTGATGGAGTTTCCTTCTTGTTGAGTGTAATAAAAGAGGCATCATTTCGAGGTCAATTAAAAAAAATCGTATTTTTTTATTAAAGTGCTGTGTACGCGTATTTTTATAAATTTTCTTTTATTCTTTTTGAAATGATATACTCCAATGTCTAAACGCTGTTTAAATATTAGGGTTTAGGGTTTGGGTTTGGGTTCACAAAACCTTTGCTAATTAAGCATTTATTATCGAAAAGACGCAACAATTCCATAAAGTTAGCGTTAAATGTTTAAAAGGGTTGCCTGAACCATCGCGGATTGTTTGAAAACAATATAGATTAGGGACGGTTTTCTGTATGCAAAAACTGTCGCTAATAACAGTCCAACAACTACTATAAACTCAACCTAAGTCAAAGCAGTCAATCAGTGGTCGAAAAAAATGTCTCAATAAAGTCGAAAATAAGTCAAACTTATATCATGTCATATTTCGCACAAAAAAGTTATTTGACATATTTCACAGAAGATAAAGACATAGATAAACAGATTGCTTTGCTTTAAGTAATATTGTTTATAAAACAAGTCAATCGGCAAAAACTGTTTTTAGTTAGAAAATTATGAATTACATGCTCAAGTTTAATTTCCAGAAATTCCTTAGTAAAACCGTAATTTTGATGTCACACCACTACTAAGGCCGAAACAGTCGAGAACCGATGAAAAAGGATTGAATGACATAACACAAGAGCGTCAATATAGAGAATAAACTAAATGCATTTGAAACAAAGTGCTACGACATCCTCCGACAACAATATGGAACTCGGTGCTAAAAACTGTCTAGCACATCACATGGTCTAAAATTATTACAAAACAACTCTTTAGAAGTCCAGTAGTGATACGTGTCTAAATGATCCATAACATAACATAAATAAACTTCTAGAATGCAGTCTCTATAGAAAGGATCCTTAGGGGATGATCTTAGGTCTGCTAATAGCCTGCTAACTTGACAATCACTAAGCATTTGCTTCACCTGAAAATGATATTCGAAAAGGTCAACATAGAGTTGGTGAGCTCGTAGGTTTAGGAGAAAACCCAATTGATGTGCTTGAGTTTAAGAGTGGACAATAGTGCAATATGTGAGAGCAGAATTGCAAGCAGTAGTAATTAGAATTTCAACATCTTAACACATCATACCAGGGTATCCCAACCCAATTATCAAATCAATAGTCATCCAAAAGCTTAATATTTTTCGCAAACCCTATCGCACTACCACAAAAGCTAAACACAGTCGGCGCCAAATAGTCTTATGCACATAAGTTTCGAATAAACCATTACATGAAAGATTCCACATAGAATTTGCATAAATAGTATCCCATGGTGGCATTCCACACATTGTTTGTTTAAATCCTCATTTTTTGTGAAGTCTCAAATCCTTTATCACTGTGGGAAACGTTTTGGAAAAAAATGTCTGATGACATTCCTCGCAGACTCTCGAAAACGCTCACTATTCCAAAAATCGAAAAAATGAAGCAGAAATGCAAGGAAGCGTATTGCTTGATATTGAGGCACTTCTTAATTCTACCTCCAGATCATTGAAAGATTTTGGATTGCCCATGCCACCTAAACGATTTCTAAATACACTACGAAACAAATTTGTAATGGAGAAAAAAAACTATAACCGATTGCTCTTGCTAAAACAAAAAGACCTGTTAATACCAAAGCTGAACAAAGATCAAAGAGTAATATTTGATTTGATACTTAACGCAGTGAAAACCAAAGTTCAGGAACTGGTGTTTGTATATGGTTACGGTGGAATAGGGAAAACCTTCCTTTGGAAAACAATAACATGTGCCTTACGTTCAGATGCAAAAATTGTTTTGGTTGTTGCATCTTCAGGCATTGCGGCTTTACTACTACCAGCAGGAAGAACAGCCATTCTCGATTCAAAATTCCCCTCAATCTAAAAGATGAATCCATATGCAACATAAAGAAAAACAGCCATTTGGCAGATTTGCTAAGGGAAACTGATTTGATAATATGGGACGAAGCGCCAATGAATGATCGCCTGTGCTTTGAAGCTCTTGACCGCAGCCTGCGAGACATTTTAGATAACCCACATACTTTGTTTGGAAGCAAAAGTATGATGCTTGAAGGTGACTTTCGGCAAACGCTTCCTGTTAAAAAAAGCCTCAAAATCAGAAATAGTAAATGCATCTATTACCGCATCCTACCTGTGGCCAGCTTTCAAAACATATTTGCTTTACGAAAACATGCGACTGTTACAGCCTCGGATGACAGAAGATGAAAAAAAACGCGTTCACACTTTTTCAACTTGGCTTCTGAATATTGGCGATGGTAATATTGGAGTGGCAGATGAAGTTGATCCTGAAAACAATTCATCGGTACAGATACTAGACCACCTCTGTATTCCAGACTCTGACACGGCAATAACGGAATTAATAAACTTCATCTATGATGAGCAAACTCCATATACCAACGGCAAAAGAATTGCAAAAAAAGGCTATAGTATGTCCAAAAAACGAAACGGCAGATATCATAAATGCACGCGTATTGTCAATGTTGCATCGTGAAAGCCGAATTTACCTAAGCTCAGACGAGCCAATACCACATGGCAACGACGGTGGTGAAACTGAATTGTTATACCCAAGCGAATATCTAAATTCCCTGCACTTAACCGGATTCCCACCACACAGGCTTGAGCTAAAAGTCGGCGCCCCAATAATACTCCTCCGAAACCTTAACCTTATCGGCGGCCTATGTAATGGGACAAGAATGATTGTCACACAGCTACTTACCAACGTCATTGAAGCTCGGATCATCACTGGAACAAGAATCATGGAAAAAGTCTTCATTCCACGCATTCCACTGATAAACAGAGACTTACAAATGCCATTTAACTTCAAAAGAAAACAATTTCCGGTAAAACTATCTTATGCAATGACAATTAACAAAAGCCAAGGCCAATCATTAGAGAAGATCGGAGTTTTCCTTCCTGAATCTGTGTTTGCGCATGGGCAACTTTATGTTTCTTTATCTCGAGCAACATCTCCCGAAGGTTTAAAAGTTCTAATCAAAAACCTCGAAGATGAACCACCAAATACTACTAAAAACATAGTATACAAAGACTTTCTATCGAATATAGAAATAGCACAGGTTTACTTAATATTCTTTCGTACACAAAACAAATTACTATTAATTATTACATTTTACAATTCATCAACATTACTGACTCTCTCATGGCAGAAAGTAGTACAGCAAATCCACAAAAGCAAAGCAAAGGAAAAATGATTCTTTTTTAGGACCATCGGCCTCAAAGACATAAAACCAACACATAGCAACAAAATAGTTAGAGTACGTGTTTATGGAAAATGGATTGGCCGCAATGTCAGAACAAAAGAACCAGCAACTTTCCGCTGTATGTCTACACAAAGAGGTACACCCCATTAATAAATTAGATAAAAAATTAAAAAGAATACATAAGATACTCAAACCATATATCCTATTGCTAACCCACTTTTTACGATTACAGGGAAATGCCATCCAAACACGACCAATTGTTACAGCTAAAAGCGGCTTACAGAACTTCACGTTTCATCTGCAAAGAGACCAAAAAGTGGCAGCGTACATTAAACAACAAAACAACATCCATTTTTCAAAAATATACTAGCATTTAACCAAATATTATATTATCAAACTACATTCGGTGTATCCATCGAACCAATGACCCAATTATGACGTACTTAACCATGTATCCTTTGTAACCCACAAACCATATGTAGCACTCTGTTTTAGACAATGTAATTTACCTTATATATTTATTTCTAATAACAAATGTCTTATCTATTAGGTACTTAAGACAAGCTACTTATGGTTATATTAACAAACCCGAGCCCTAAAGAAACCGAAATATAACACACGCGAAATAAACAAGAAAAACATACGCCCACCGCAACGCGCGGGCTGAACACCTGCTTATTATATATATCAAATTTGACCGAATACGACGTCGTATTTCCATCTGCTGCTACAGTATCAGGCTATTTGTTTTTTGCTGGGCTGGTGATTTGAGCTTCTACTTTGGGCTGGCCAATTTGAGTTTTTTTTTTCATCTTAGTCTACATTTGTTGCGCGAGTATAATAACGTGAAACATACAAGTAAACAATATAAAAAAAATTGTCGGCACAAAATAGGAACAACAAAAAAAAAATTAACAAAAAAAAAACAATTACAAAACTGAACATATAAGCCTATATAGGAAAAAAATAAACTTCGTATTTCCATCTGCTACAGTATCAGGCTATTTGTTTTTTGCTCGGCTTCTGATTTGGGCTTCTAGTTTGGGCCGGCCAATTTGAGTTTTTTTTTCATCTTAGTCTACATTTGTTGCGCGAGTATAATAACGTGAAACATACAAGTAAACAATATAAAAAAAATTTGTCGGCACAAAATAGGAACAACAAAAAAAAAATTAACAAAAAAAAAAACATTACAAAATTGAACACATAAGCCTATATAGGAAAAAAATAAACTATTAAACACGAAGCCGAAAAAAGTCAAATACCGTACAAAAAAACACCGACACCTAACCCGCATAAAACACGACGCCATTTTGCGTCAAGCGCTACAGTGGCCCCGTACCCACATTTGGAGTTTTTTTGGGCTTCCAGTTTGGGTGGCGCGATTACAATAACGTGGAATATACAAGTAGGCAATATAAAAAAAAGTTTTCGGCACAAAATAGGTAAAAAAAATCACAAAACGTATCAAAATACAACCAAAGACCCAAATAAACCGACCTAAAACGCACGTCAAATACCGTACAAAAAAACACCAACACCTAACCCGCATAAAACACATTCTTACACCTTAATGATTTTGAAAATATTTAAAATAAACCCGACATACATTTACTATAAAAAAAAAACTAAACAAAAAATTAACTGCTCCGTTTTAAAAAAGAAGAAGGCGAATAACTCGAGCGTTAAACCTGGAAACACTAGCCAATAGTCCAGGTAAAGTTGGCTTGACAAGACAATGGATTGACCATTATCTCACTCTATTTATTTAACAGTTGACCAAAGCCCACTCACAATTTGTATCCCTAATAATAATAATATAAGCTTAGATAAAAAATAAAAACAAAATAGAAATCATTGTTTAGGGTTTCGACATGTGGTTGAAACAAGAAAAAGGAAAGCATCAGGATTATTATCAAAATCCTTTAAGCATCGTCATCAAAATCAGCTTCTGTAGAGTTTATCTAATTTTAGCCATAACTATCGCTGTTTTGGAATTAGCTTATTTCGAATACTTGAATTAGAAAAAAATTATGTATAATAGACACATAAGTCAATTGGTCCAAATACAAACACATGGGTTGGAGTTTTATTTGTTTTTGTACTTGTTTGTAGAGGCTTTCATTTAGTGTTGATAAAGTGTGATTATTTTATGCTTAAATAAGCGTGGACCGAGTTTGTTCTCCCGACCCTTCATTATATCAAAAATAAATGAAGGTTGAGGAGTTGGAAAAAACTAGGGTTGAGCAATGGAGAATAAAACAAGAGTATCATGAATTTGTGGGAACATGAGAATAAAACAAGAGTATAGTAAGGCCAGAACTCCACATCAAAATGAGTTGCTGAAAAGAATGAACAGCCCTCATTAAGGCAGCTAGAACTATGCTAGCTGACGTCACTCTTACAAAACTACTTTTTTTTAGGCAGAGCATTTAATAACTAGCATGGTATATCTTTAATAGGTGATAGAGTCTCTAAACCCATCGGAAAACAAAACTCCTTATGCTCCCTTTGTTTTGCCAACAAACCAATAATAAGCTACATAAAGGAGCCTTTTGGGAAGTCCAGTGTTTTAGCCATTTTTAGATAGCTGCTTAGTGTACTTGTGGCAAGTTTGATTAGGTTGTAAATCAGATTGAGGGGTTTTCTATAGTTGAGTTATCCAATTATTGTATTTTTTTTATAAAGTATGATTCACTAAATAGCAAAATAGCCTATAGGGTATAGATAATTTAGAAACCAACTGAGGATCAGAAGAAAAAATCCTGGCGCATGACTAAATTTCTCTAAAGAAAAAATTTCGCAAGGAAATGTTAGCAAAGGTGTAGGGTAATAATAAGATGTTTATAATGATTATCCACTGAATCTATGAACTATATTCATGTTCTTTGGAAAATCCAAGCTAACTCGCATGCAGTAAATCAGCAGTCACTAACCATGCAGATACTCCTAAAGTGACTAACAGTGTAGGTACTCCAAATACAAATGCTTTTGAGGAAGAAGATGAAGCTAAAGAGCTCATAGTTGTACCTATAAAAGTCCACCATACTATAGCAAAAGTTGGAACAAGGAAGCTTTCTACAAACTCAAAGGAAGAAGAATGTTTGACAGAGTTTCAAAATCTTCAAACACAAGAAGATAAGGCTTCTACTACTGGCATTTCAGAAGAGGCTTCTAACATTTTAGCTTTTCGAAAAGAGTTGGATAAAATTGCTCAAAAGCATTTAGGAGCAGCCCTTGAAAACGTAGCTACCAGTACCTCCGCTGTTAATACTGGTAGTGAACCAGTTAATACTGGTAAGCATGATTCTGATGATTCAGATATGCTAGAGCTTGAATTTTTTCACAAACCTACGCAAGGTATTTTTAATGAAGCTTCTTATGATGACGAGGGTATGATCACAGACTTCAATAACTTACCAACAGAAGTAGCTATCAGTCCAATTCCTACTCTTAGGATACATAACATTCACCCACAAAGTCAGATCCTTGGTGATCCTAAGTCAGCTATGCAAACTAGAAGCAAAGTGCAAAATCAATCAGGAGCTCATGCACTTATTAGTTATGTTCAAAGGCAGCAAAGAAACAATCACATCGATCAACAACATTGTTTGTTTGCTTGTTTCTTATCTCAGGAGGAACCAAAGAAGATTTCAGAAGCTCTTAATAATGAGAGCTGGGTTGAAGCTATGCAAGAAGAGCTACTGCAGTTCAAGCTACAACAGGTATGGGTTCTAGTAGATCTACCTCATAGAGCAAAGGTAATTGGGACTAAATGGGTCTACAGAAATAAAAGAGATAAAAAAGGAGTAGTGGTCAGAAACAAGGCAAGATTAGTTGCCCAAGGTCACAAACAGGAGGAAGGTATTGACTATGATAAGGTTTTTGCTCCTGTGGAAAGAATAAAAGCTATCAGGTTATTTTTAGCTTTTGCCTTATATATGGGGTTCATAGTATACCAAATGGATGTCAAAAGTGCGTTTTTGTATGGCACTATAGATGAAGAGGTGTATGTTTCTCAACCTCCTGGCTTTGTTGATCCTGATCATCCTAAGAAGGTTTATAAAGTTGTCAAGGCTTTATATGGACTTCACTAGGCTCCAAGAACTTGGTACGCTACTTTCTCAACATTTCTAAAGAAGCATAGATATAAAAGGGGTACAATTGACAAGACTTTATTTATTAAGAAAGATAAGAAGGATATCATACTAGTACAAGTGTATGTTGATGATATCATCTTTGGTTCTACAAGAAAGTCTTGGTGTGATGAGTTTGAGGCCTTGATGAAAGGCAGATTTCAAATGAGTTCTATGGGTGAACTCATATTCTTCCTAGTATTGCAAGTCAAACAAAGTCAGACTGGTCTGTTTATCTCTTAAGACAAGAATGTTGCTGACATGTTAAAGAAATTTGATCGTGCAAGTGTGAAAACAACAATTACTCCTACAGAAACTAAGATGGCATTAACCAAGGATGAGGATGGAGCTGATGTAGATGTACACATGTATAGATCTATGATAGGATCTCTTATGTATCTAACTGCCTCTAGGCCAGATATTATGTTTGCTGTTTGTGCTTGTTCTTGTTTTTTAGGTCAATCCAAAGGTGTCACATCTCATTGCTGTGAAGAGGATCTTTAAATACCTTAAGGGCTTGGGCTTATGGTATCCAAGAGAATCACCTTTTGACTTGGAGGCTTTTTTAGATAGTGACTATGCTGGAGCTAATCTAGACAGAAAATCCACAACTGGTGGATGTCAATTTCTTGGAAGGAGGCTGATTTCATGGCAGTGCAAAAAGCAAACCATTGTAGCTACCTCAACTACTGAAGCTGAATATGTTGCTGTTGTAAACTGCTGTGGACAGATATTGTGGATTCAAAATCAATTGTTGGACTATGGTCTCAATTACATGAATACCAAAATCCACATTGATAATGAAAGCACAATATGTATAGTGAAAAATCCAGTATTTCACTCTAAGACAAAGCACATAGAGATAAGGCATCATTTCATCCGAGATGCATATGAGAAGAAGCTCATACAAGTGTAAAAGATTCACACAGACAATAATGTAGCTGACCTATTGACTAAAGCATTTGATGGACCAAGGTTCAACTTTTTGGTGGTCAACATTGGTATGGTAAATCCCTAGCTACATTTAAGGGGAGGATTGTGTATAGTTTGTCATTTTAGTTAGCATCTTTCATTTTTGTACAATAATTAAATCATGTAGTGTATAGTAGTGTGTTTTGTATTTGCATTAACTCTTTCAGGCTAAGCATGGATTCAAAGATGGATTGGAGCATGGATTAATGACAGTTGTGAGGGAAAAAGTTAATACTGGTATTGTCTTTATTAATTCTGGTAGTTTACTAGTTAATCATGGTAAGCTTATGGTTAGTTCTGACAATAGAATATTAATACTGGTTGACCAGACTTAAGTCTGGTAGGCCAAAATTAATACTGGTAACTAGTCGTTAGTACTGTTTGGTCGCACAACTTTGACTTTTCTCTAAATCTAACCGTTAGAGCAAATTACGGGGATATTTAAGCAGATAATGATACAAATTGGATATTTACTGTTTTATCTCACCTAAAATCGTTTTCTTAATTAACAAAACATCTATTTTCTTGGAGGGATAATTAATATTCATTGTTTTTCGCATATAAAGTCAATTAGCAAGTTCAATCAGTACTCAGTTACCAAAACGCATCAAACCCAGTTGCTAATCTTCAACAATCACAACCTCATTACTACGATGGCCTCAATGAAATACTGCGATAAACATAATCAAATGGGATTTTTGCGCAAACCCGACGAAAGTGCAGGGTTTGCAGAGATAGTGGATTTTCTGCGAGGTTCTAACCTCAGGTATGCTTTAACTCACAATCCTACTATCTATGACTCCCTAGTCAAACAGTTTTGGCAGACTGCTACTGCCTCAACTCTTGCTGATGGGACTCTAGAACTTAGAGCAACAATAGATACTATTGAATATACAATCACTGAGGCATCTATTAGAAATAAACTTCAATTAGCAGATGCTTCAGGGATTACCATGTTGCCAAACACTGAGGTTTTTGAGGGGATGGAAAATATAGGGTATCTTACTGATGGATCATTTACCTTTTGGAAAAGCTTTTTCACACCTCAATGGAGATTCTTAGTCCACCATATTTTACATTGTATAAGCTCTAAAAGTGGTGGATGGGATCAATTTGGTAGCAATATTGCTACTGCCTTGATTTGTCTTTCCACTGGCAGGGTTTATAATTTTTCAAAACTAATTTTTGATGCCATGGTGGCAAACTTGACAAGTAAGACAAAGTTTTTAATGTATCCTTGTTTTCTACAAATGGTTTTGGATATACAAACTGACAACAAACACCCTTATCTGGCTGTCACTTTGACTAAAAAGATCTTTGGAAACATGAAAAGGCGTTTTAGAGGGGTACCAAGACCTTTGTTGCCTGCTATGTTGCCTGTTGTTGATTCTATTGCAGGACAAGAAGTTCCATCTGTTACTCAACCTCAACCATCATCTACTGAGATACCACCACCACCACCTACCACTCAACCATCATCCTCTACAGTTCCACTACCAACTAAATCCACCATCATTCCACCTACACCTGTATCTCAACCTCCATCACCTTCTACTGCACCTGAACATGCAACCATGCTGCACTCTCCTGAACAACCATCACCTAGACAAGGATCTGACATTCCACAAACCTAGGCTCCTACTCATACTTATGAAGCAGCAACAGGGCACATGTCAGTCAATGATCTTTTTTAACTGGTTCCACAGTTAATGACCAGGATTGAAAGCTTAGAGAAGGATCTCATGCAGACTAAGCAGACTATGGGGAATGCAATAGTGAAGTTGGTGAAGAAAGTAAAGAAACTGGAAAAGGTTGTCAAGAGCAGACAAGTTGTTCTCACTGATTCTGAAAATGAGGCTGATGAAAATTCTTCCAAACAGGGGAGGAATTTACAAAAAGATAAAACAGAAGTATTTGAGACTCCCAAACAAGGCAAATCTTCAGAAGCAACAAATATTAGTCCTCAAGGTTTAAAAGCAGCTGAAACTCTAGCTGAAGCCCTTAGTCAAATCAAGACGAAGAAAAGGAGAAATGTTAAGTCTGGAGTAAGGAGGAGACTGGATGCTCAAGATGTTAGTACTGGTCTTGAAGAAGTTAGTACTGGTTTTGAAGATATTAATACTGGTTTCACAGATATTAAGTCTGCTAGTGAAAAAGTTAGTTCTGGTGGTGAACATGTTAGTGCTGGTCAAAGAGAAGGAAAGGCAGTACTTAAAGAGACTCCTTAGACCAAAAGAACAAAGAAACAAATCAGAGAAGAGCAGGCTAGTTTGGCAGAAATAGCAAGAATTCAAGCTAAGGAGGAGGATGAAAATACAAGAAGAGAAGAGCTAAAAAGACAGGACAAAATGGTTGCAAAAAGATTGCAAGAGGAATTAGAGTTGTCTGAAGCTTAAAAGAAAAGAATGGCTCAAGTGCAAGAGGCTGCTCAGTTTTATACAGAAGAAGATTAGGACACAATTCGGGCTAAATTAGAAGCAAATGCAGATCTGGTTAAAGAGATTGCAGGAGAAGATGTATCTGAGGCTGCTTATGCTCAGAGAATGGTGAGTTTGATAAGTCAGAGAAGAAAACTTATTTCAGAGAAAAAGGCAAAAGCTCAAAGAGATAAACCAATGACTCAGGCTCAGCAAAGACAGTATATGGCCACTTATTTAAAGAATCAGGGTAGATGGAAATTGACTCAGATAAAGAAGCTTACTGATGAAGAACTTAAAGAAAAATTTGAGTATCTAATGAGAAGTATGGAAAGGTTTGTGCCTATGGATACAAAGAAAGAGAGTAGAAAAAGAATTGGTGTAGAACTTCAAACAGAATCTTTCAAGAAACTCAAGTCTGACACAAAAGAGGATGTTTCTGTTTCTAAAGAGAAAGATAAAGAGCCAGTGAAGAGAGAAGAGGAATTTGAGACTAAAAAGCCAATCTTAAGATATACTAAAAGAAAATCATTGTTTGACTTTGGAGGCTGCGCACATCTATATGTTGACTGAGGTTAAGTATCCGCTACCACCAAGAGTTTATAAAACTATGCTTGAAAAGAAGCTTTTGGGAGAGAGGAAAGATGAGATCTGTTATCAACTCTTGAAGTTAATTGAGAAACAAGCTCAGCAACAATAAATTTGAAAATGTTTGAAAGAATTTTTAGAGCTGTGGTATATAAATAGAGAGTTGTTCATGTCTTTGAAGTTGAGAAGAGATAACACTTGGTGGAGGTTCTATGCACTAACACAACAAATGGTTATCAGTACACCATGTCTAACAGACAAAAGGACTGGCTACCAAACAAACGGATTTGGTAAAGACTTCTCAAATCCATTGATGGTTGACAATTTACCAAAAATTGTATGGTGATCAATGCACCATAGTATTGCACTGAAGCATTAGCTAGCCCAAGAGCAAACAGTTACTTGGTAAAGGCTACATCAAATCCGTTGATAGCTGATGATTTACTAAAAATCATATGGTATTTCAACTCACCATGTTTCATGTACAAAGAGTTGAAATGGTTATCAATGTACCATGGTTTATAAACCAAATATTGGCTACTCCAGAGTTAATGGCTAACTGGTAAAGAGACATCAAATCCATTTAAATTTTCAATGATTCACCTCTTACAGGAGTTAACACACCTAGAAGTGTTGAGAATAGTATGAAACTATATGATTTGATGTACATACAGTCAATGTAACTGTTTAATTATTCTTGATGAGAAGTGTTGCTTAAAAGTTTTAAAGACTAGTTGATACAGAGATCAAATAAAGACGGGTTAAAGAGTTGCAAATCAAGACTAATTCAAAGAGTTTTGTTTACAACATCCTCAAAAAGCTCAAATAGAAGACATTTGAAGAAACTTAAAGTTCACAAGTGAAGATCAAGTTAGGGGAGGATTGTTGGGAAATATATTGTAACAGACTTAATACTGGTAGTATAACAGTTAAGTCTAGTAGTGTTAGTTAGTTCTGTCAGTACTAATGTTAAGTCTGGCAGTACTAAGTTAAGTCTGGCAGTACTATAGTTAGTACTGGTAGAGTAGCAGTACTATAGTTAGTACTGGTAGTAATTAGTTAAGTCTGTTTATGTAACAGAATAGTTAATAGTTATCCTATAGTTAGAGATTTATTAGGAAAGGATAAGTATTATCCTTTTACATGTTTTGTAAAGCCCATTAGGGTTTCCTTGGTGTATAAAAGGAACCCTATGGCATAGTGTTTAGGCATCCAAGCCTAATAGAAATTCATAGCAATATACGAAGTTAGTTTCATATTGTGTTCTTCTTAATACTTGTGTTAAGATTCCGCATTAGCATAAGTATTCATAGTCATTGTCTCTCACGTAGTTAACTTGGATTTATTCAAGTTAGTTATAATCATACAAAGGCTCAACAAAATTTAAGCATATCTCTATTTGCTGTGGAGTTCTGGCATTACTAACACATTCAGCAGAACACCCATTGGCTGTTAATTTCTGTAGCTTTAATATCGTTGATTGTCGTATTATGTTTCCAGTATGTTTTTATCTGTAATTTTTATTGCAATCAAGTTGCAATTTGACTTGGGTAATGTTACAGCTTTGAAAGAAATTTTCAAATGTCTAAAGGTGTTCTGCGATTGGGTTGGTTTACGTCTTACTTGTTTAGACTGGGTTTTAGCTTGGCATTCTGTTGAAGGCAAAACGATATGTTAGAAATTGTTATGCTATTGACATCTACTGCAATTGTAGTTTTTGAGTTAATTTATTTACTTTTCCTTAAATAGTCTTTGTGGTCTAGCGTCGCTCAACAAGGGAGACCTGGAGTGTATGATACCGAAGTTGAATGTGTTACTGGAAACAGACAGTATCACATGTCCTGTTTTGGTTATCACTTTCTTATTAGAACCCCCATTTGACATACTCTATTAATTGTTCTTGTTAAAAGATTGCAATTTACCCTTTATAATTAATCAAAATGGCGTATCGCCTCTACTTTTTCCTCTTGTAATGTTGAAACAGTTAAAGGCTAATGTTATAATTTCCGTCAGCAACAAGAGCTATCCTAAGGACCGTTGATTTAGCTTAAATGTGAGAAAGCTTCCGACTTTTGGACAATAGAGGAAATATGTCTCGCTTTTTTTTCTCATTTCTTCGAAAACCAGTGTAACTATCCTAAAGGACCGTTGATTTAGCCTAAATGTGTCACAAAACTAGAAAGCTTCCGACTTTCGGACCATAGATTAGAGGAAACATATGTGTCGCTTTTCTTTCTCATTTCTTCAATTCAATGCCAGAGTGTATTACTATTTTTCTTTATTAAACCAATGGGAGT